>JANIHY010000001.1:3037588-3054064 GCA_027479065.1 Erythroxylum brevipes
GAGGAGCATGGCCCACAGGTCGGTCAGCTGGGGTTTCCTTTGGGATATTTTGGGGATGACCTAGATAGGATGTATCACTGCTTAACTTGGATTTGTCCAGTTATGTATATATGACCGGATATGGAAATTAAGGTTTATGAAATGAAATGAGAAGTGCTTTTTGGTTTTAAAATTTAGTGAATGTGATATTACTGCTTTATGTTATTGATGCCATGAGGTTTATAGAAATGATTGTATCGTAGTGCACCCTCATCGTAGGTTATACATCGGTACGACCTACGGGCGTCCCGGGGTATACTCTACGGTGAGGGGGCGCTACACTTAACATATTTTGGAGATGTGTTATCAATGTGGGATTATCTAGTGAGTAGAGAAGGGTGTTGTAAATGTATTCGAGAAGATCAGAAGCTGTAAGAACAACTTGGACTTAGTTTCGCTAAACCAGGTAATTCGTCACATCTAGAGGTGATGTAAGGAAATTGGTCATTTGATTGAATGGTAAAATTGAGGTTGCATGTTCTGCCATTACTATTGTTGTGAAGATGGTGTGTATTGATAATGAATCTTAAGTTCCTAGATTGATGTAGCGAGGTAGTGATAGATATATGAGTTGGTTTTTTTGGGTTTGTAAGTTGTTCTAAATTTGTTTATGTGTAAAATGGTGTAGTGTGGTTTGATAGAGGAAAAAGATGGCTATTAGGAATAGGCTCTAATACCATGAAAGAAGTTATGAAAGGTGTATGTTGTTTTTCATTATTTTAGTGAAAAACTTGTAAACCTTAATACACAAGTGAAAACACAATAAGAAAGATTTATAATGATTATAAGATAATTAATAATCTTACCTAATCTTATCTGCAAAGATTAAATTGTTGAGATACATATATCATATCAGATACATTGGAACTTTCAACTATTCTTATGTAATTGGTTACAGGTGTTACAAAAGGTAGGAGAAGAATTGATAATATAGACAAGAGGGATTGAGAAGTGTATTGTATATTGAGGGGTGTTTATAAAGTGTACATGAGTGAGGTATTTATACATGAGTATAGGTACTAATAAGGAAATCTAGCAACATATTAGGCTAAATCTAAGCTAATTATAATCAAATCATATCACTAAAACTAAGCTAAATTCATTCAAATTTTATCATTACAATTAAAGATAAGATTACAATAACACCCCTTCAAACTCAAGGTGGTACAGTAGAGTCCAACTTGAGTTTGGAAACAAGATCCTGACGTTTGCCAGGTAAGTGTGTCTTGGTAAAGATATCAGCTGTTTGATGGGAAGAGGAGACAAATGTAAGATGTATAATGCCTTATGCAACATGATGATGTACAAAATGATAATCAATTTCAATAAGTTTGGTATACTAATGGAAAACATCATTATGTGCAATTTGAATTGCACTACGATCATCACAATGGAGAATAGTAATAGAAGATGAAGTGACACCCATGTCTTTTAGTAATCAACGGGGCCACAATAGTTCTGCAGTGGCATCAGCAAGAGCACAATATTTGGACTTGGTGTTATAATAAGCAACAACTGTTTGTTTTTTGCTTTGTCATAAAATAAGAGAATCTCCCAAGAAAAAACAATATCAAATGGTGCAGCATTGATCAGTAGGATTTCCAGACAAAACAAGTGAAGAATGTGCAAAGAAATGAAGGCCATGAAATAATATGGCTTTGACATATCGAAGAATCCGAAGGATAATAGAGAAATGAAAGGATCAAGGGGTAGCTATGAATTAATTAACTAAATGCACAACATATGCCAGATCAGGTCTGGTAATAGTGAGATAAACCAAGCTACCGACAAGTTGCCGATATATAGTGGGATCATCAAGTGGAATACCTTCAAATGGTGTCAATTTGACATTATGCTCCAAAGGTATCAATGATGTCGGCTTGATATATGAGACCAAACACATATCTTGCTTGCGAAAGATAATAACCATCAGAAGTAGATGAAACTTCAAGACCCAAAAAATAACCAAGAAGCCCAATGTCCTTCATCTCGAAGGTTTACTCAATATTATGTACCACTCAAATCACCTAATAACATTAACTATCACTCTATCACTAACAACTAACAATCGATTGTTTGCCAAACAGAATCCTTATCTCGAAGGTTCAGTGCTCACACCAAAGAAATTAATAAAATGATGGTATTTGGTTAAAGAGGCGGTGTGGTGACAGTTGAGTGAGGCCTGGCGGGTACGGCGTGGGACCCACCTTTCTTTCTGACTTTCTTTTTAGTTTATACTTAATTGCTTTTGCCGTGCCAGGCTGTCGTGTCAGCCCCCACTCACCCCTCTCAGTGCCCAATCCCTAAGCCCCAATCTCTACGATGCCTTTTGTTTTTTTTCTTATTTCATAAACTAAAATATTATTCGCAATTAAAAAAATATTTTCTCTCTCTCTCGTATTAATTATATGTCAAAACAAAAGCCCTTTTCCTCGACTCTCTTCCGTCTCACTCACTCTCTCCGTCTCTAAACAAATTTCATAGAAATGGAGAAAGTAGAGCCCTCGAGCTCAATGACAGAACCAGACCCAGACCAAGAACATGTCGTCATCTATACAACCCATCACTCCGCAGTTCCAATGGGTTTGACCCATCAAGAGTTTGAAGACTTAGCCCCCGTTATCTCCGAGTTCCACACCTACAGAATCGGACACTCCAAATGCTCTTCGCTTCTCTGCCAACGCATCAACGCCCCTCTCCAGTACGTCTGGTCCACAGTCCGCCAATTCGACAAGCCCCAGATCTACAAGCACTTCATCAGGAGCTGCTCTGTCGGACCCGGGTTTACCATAGCCGTCGGATCGACCCGCGACGTCAGCGTCATCTCCGGGCTGCCCGCAGCCACCAGCACCGAGCGGCTCGACATCCTCGATGACCAGAGGCATGTTTTGGGGTTTAGCATAATTGGTGGGGAGCATAGGCTCAGGAATTACCGGTCTGTCACCACCGTGCATGAGTTCGAACGCGACGGCAGGATCTGGACCGTTGTTTTGGAATCGTATGTCGTCGATGTGCCCCAAGGCAACACGGATGAGGACACGCGGATGTTTACCGATACGGTTGTCAAGTTGAATCTTCAGAAATTGGCGTCTGTCGCCGAGGGTTTGGCACGTGACCGTGACGGTAACTAAATCAGTCGACCTCGATTCAAATACAAGCAAGTAAACAAGGGAGCCAGATTCACAACTCAAAAACACTTCTTCTCGGCACCTTTCTTTTTTATTTTTATTTTACCTTCTTGCTTACATTTATATTTCAGTTCTGTCTCTTTTGTTTTTATTTTATGGTTTCTGGTAATTGGGGAATGACTCAAATGTCCTTTCATTTGGATAAAATGCCATGGTGTGATGTATTCCATGTTGGTGGGTCATTTCTTTCTTTCTTTGATTATATTTATCTAATGGTTGGTGGTTGTTGTAATCTTTGGAATTTGGACGTCAAGCGGAAATTGAGATTGGCGACGTAAACACAGGGATGGGGCAGTCAATGCATATGTGCAGTGCATGGATTACTTTCCTTTTGAGGTCGAAAATGTCTTCCTAGATTTGGTGAAAGGAAGAGGAACCGTTTGCATTCAGAATGTGGGATCTGGTATGTTTGTTTGTTTGGCGTTTAAAATGGACCTCAAGGTCTTAATTTGCACCAAGCTTTGGAACTTGAGAAAGTAGAGTAGTTCAGTTGGTAAGAGACTCCAACTTACGTCTTGAGTGGTTTCCGAATTGAGGCGTCTCGGCTAGGATTCGATCATAGGCTTTGTGCTACTTGGCCCGATGCAACTTAAAAATGTTAAAATGGACTTCATTATTTGCCGCTCTTGATATAAATATATGGATCAGCACTCTCGCAGAGCTTTTCAGTTCGAGTCTTAGAAATGAAAAAAATTGTGTAGCCAATATTTTACTTCTTACGAACTGATTCGGTACAAACGAGAATTAGTTTAAGAGTAGATGACTTAAAGGCGCCTTTTTATGAGTTGAGACAATGACACCTATCAAAAAAACTTCAAACACCAAAATCTAGTCGAAAGCAAACAAGTTGATGTAGTGATTGAGTTCGAATGCTTTCAGGTTAAACGTCTAAATTGGCCTGTCCGAAGAAACCTGTTCCGAAGTGTCAACTTTTATTTTTTGGTTCTGTATAAAAGTTGTCTCTTCTTAAGTCATTTTCTCCTATAACCAACAAGAGCGTGCCTTGAATACAGTTCAGAGAATAAAGTGCAAATTGGGTCAGTTTCTACATGTTAGGTTGTGTAGTGTGGATAAGATTTATCGATGCGAATTGGAAAATTATGTTAGGTACGGATGTATAGTTACAATAATATCAAACGAATACGAGATTGGGCCACTTGTTCAATTGTAGAATATTGGAAGGTCAGGAAATATTTACATATTTAGTTCACATCTAACTTTTTTTTTCAATAATAAAAATGTATAATTGTTTTTAATTTATATTAAGTACAATTTTCAAAATATACAACATTCACTAATCACAAATTTTAAGTGAATCATTGTTTTAAAGTCAAATAATTAATTCAATCTAATTAGTTAATAATAACTTTTAGCGAAAATTGTATTAAGTATGCATAGTTAGTATTAATTTTGTACTTCGAATGAATTATTTTAAAAACTAATATTTCAGTTAAGTAATACATTGAATTAAGTTTACTTATAATAAACTCTAGTGAAAAGTCGTATTGAATAAAATGTTTGAGAGGGTACGCAATAACTGCATATTTTCAAGTTAGTTTATTAAATAATCTAAAATCAAATAAAAATTTAATCTAATTAATTATTAACAAATTGAAGCACAAAATAGAATTAAAACTAATTAGCACGAAATTTACGAGTGAGTCTCGTGAAAGTCCTCTTCCAGAAGGTTGAGACTTGAACCTGTAGATTATAGCACCAGAGGCTCTACATTACCAACTCGAGTGATTTCTGATATGTACCATCATTCATTGGAGCTACTCATTTGACAAGAAGCTTTGCTTCTTTGGGGAACTACTGCCTTGTCCCTTTCTTGCCGTCAACTTCTTTTGCTTCATAACTCAAGAAACCGCTGATCCAACTTGTAGAGTTTGACATAGTTGTTCATGATGCTACGCACAAGAAACCTTGCTTTACTCGCAAGGCTCCATATTAAAAACAACAATTAACCTCCGTTCTTAATGATCATCAAACAACTTAAGTTTGATGACTTGCCAATAGTAGATACTTACCTTATATATACATATATATAGTTCTTCTTCAGCATTGAATGGCCCCAAAATATTATTGAAGATGCGGGTTGGTTGGCTTTCAAGTTTCGTGTCACTCTGTTCTATAGATAAATTTGAATAAAAGAGAGAAAGAAAGGGGTGAACTGAAAATCGAATACACCATATGAAAAAGAGAGATTGTTTAGGAGTTGTTTGGTTATACTTTTGGTTTTTTGTTATTGTTTTTAGTTTTTGTTTTCTATTTTTAGTTTTTGTTTTTTTTCCTAAAAAATAAAAACTTGTTTAGTTGAGATTTGTGATATAAAAACTGAAAACAAAAACCTGTTTAGTTGAGATTTTTAATAAAAAACTGAAAACAAAAATATGTTTGAATTTATTATCACGTTTCTATTTTTTTTAATATATATCAAATTTAATGTTTAAATTTGCTAATCTTCACATCATTTAATGTTGATGAAAAGGCTTTGAAATCATAGTTTAAGTTGTTTTTATAACTTCAAACTATTACAAAGACAATAAATCAGGTAAAAATTAAGGTTTGCCTTTGATAAAGCCAGGTGAAGAAAAGGCTTGACTAAAGTGCTACATTAAATAGCATGAAATGATATGAAGACAAAGGTTATCTTATATTATTATTATTATTATTATTAAATTTTAATAAGTTATTCTTATTATCATCATCATTATTATTGTTAATAATAATAATAATATTAATTATTATTATTATTATTAATTATTGTTATAAACTTTCTACTTACTATTTTTAATATTATTATTGTTATTATTAATTTTATTATAACAAATTAATTATCTTATTATTATTATTATTATTATTATTATTAATCGAGACAAAAAGCAAGAATATGTTAATTTTATGTTAAAAAACATGTCAAAATTCACAGAAACTATGTTTTTTGATTTCTGTAAAACCTTTGTAGTTTTTTTTTATTTTCAGAAACAAAAAATCGCAATAAAATAAGTCAAACACGTTTCACTTACCTGTTTTTCTTTTTACAAAAATGACAATAAAAAACGAAAAGAAAAAACAGAAACATATGACTCCTTACTTAACCGGCAAATGTTTAAGTTTCTTGTCGTGCTTGGTGGAGATTATAAATATATCTAAAATTGATCTCCCTAATTCTAGTTGGAGCTATATAATAAAAATAAATAATTTGTTATGTTAAATTTGGATAATAAGATTAGATTAGACACAAGAAGACTTATGCTTTAATTCAATTTTTGTATCTATATAAACTATCTATCTTAGTTGATTAGGAATTTAGATTAATTAATTTATCTTCCTTGTATTTAGAAATAGAGATATGATGTATGAAATTTGTAAGATTAGACATTTGTAAATATTTATAAAATTAGATATTTATGCAAAGCCATTCATGAAGTAGGTTGATTATGATACCTTATTAAAATTTTTGTATTCGTCCGCATAAAAAAGTTTATATCTTATTTAAAAATTTTAAAACATTAGGTTATGAAATTATTCTTATATATAAATATTTTTATTTTTCATTTTAAATTAACGTGGAAATTCAATACATCTAATATATCGGTATGTTTTTGCATTTTCAAAACTTAGTCTTGAACTAAAAAATTTGTGCATAATTTTATACTGTAATTTAATTTATAGTTTGATTATTTATATGTTCTTTTACCCTCAACTTCTTGATGTTGTAAATTTTTGTGTGTTTGGATAACTTTTTATGGCAAATGAAGTTAAACTTGATATTCAAATTTAAAATATAAATTGCAATACATTTTACATATTTTATATAATACGTTCTTTATGTTTTCAATTTTCTTATAATTTTTTAAAGTTAGCATTTCTCGGATGTTTTGTTTTTGAATTTCTTTGGTCTTGTAAAACCTAGTCAAAGACTAAACTTAAACTGAGAGTGGATGCCTTGCCGACACATATTGAAGAGTTGATGCCTTGATGGAAAATGAAGTTCTACTTCTACTTTATCATCAGTTCCAAGCATCTGGTAAGGAACAGCCACAATCATATGAACTTTCGAAGGTGTTTTAGAGGATTCGAAAACATACACCCAAAACATCAGTTCCAAGCATCGGGTCTTCGGTGGTTGTCTCGTGCCTCGTGCGTCGACGACGAGGAGGACGGAGGAGCAGGCGGCAAGGAGCGGCGAGGAGGGAGGAGCAGATCCGAGGAGGGAGGAGGGACGAGCAGATCCGACGACGGCGACACCAGATCCGACGATGGAGGAGCACCGACGACGAGAGGGAAGAGCAGCAGGCCATCGGCGACGAGAGGGAGGACGGGAGGAGAGAAACCGAAGAAGAAGAGAAGGTCGGCGGGGTGGGGAGGGTGAGGGTAAATTTTTAGGTTTTATTTTTTTTATTTGCATTTTCGTCCCTGAAGGTTTTATTTTTTGCGAAACGGCCCCCAAAATTCCGGTATTGACGGTACCGGCCGGAACCGACCGGAATCGGCCGGTACCGACCGGAATTAATACCCGGTATTTCTGAGCCCGTTCCGGTACCGGTTTCTGGCCGGAACGGAATATTCCGGCCGGTACCGGCCGGAACGGTACGGTATCCGTTACACTGATAAACACTCAAACCAATCCTAAAAATAATCAGAGAAGGATGAGACTACATCAGTATTTGCCCTCTCTCTATCTTTTCTCACTTTTGGATGTTATGATCGTACTCTCTATAAAAATTATGCAATTTTTCCTTTTATATCACAAAATAAGTTTTTTTTTACCCCATACACTATCATTTACACAAGTAGTATAAATGACCATATCTCTTCAGCACTGCCTCACTCGCGATTATATGTGGTACAGAGAGTTACTTGGTCTCTATACACAACAGTGTATCTTCACATAGGTGTACTGTAACATCCCGTCTCCATATTAAGGGTTAGAAGCCAGATTTCAAATGGAGAGAATAGCAATGTGAGAGTTAGAAAATTTTTTTTCCATTTCATACCAAAATTTTTTTGCATTTTATATCCAGCAGCAGGTCAGCATACATGTACGTGAATTTGAATCTTTGCACATACAAAACTAAGTGTACATGCATTCATTGACAACTTGCGGATATGATTGTGTTAAATGTGATTTTTATTAAAAATGAGAAGTAGAGGGAGTAGAAAGAGTGATCTAGGTATGAGTTGTGATAAGGAAAGAGTTGGAAACAAAATTGGTAGTGATCTGAAAAATGTTCACTAAGTGTGTTTCAGTTTGTTAGCCATAACTTGTTCTCTAGTTATCCAGACGTGATGATTATGGATTGAGATTAAACTAGAAATGTATGGCTACATTTATTATGAAGACGTCGAATTTAAATTCGGTCTTTAAGAATCTCAAAGTTTGTCATAAATTTGAGAATTGGGTGCAGTACATTGAATCATGTTCTGTATTCGAGGGAAAATCTAAATTAATCTAGGCTTGATTAGAGAAATTTGTCTACTCATAAGTTGTAGGAATTTCTTTTATCTTTCCAATGACATATAGTGTATAAATTTTGGACGTCTGAGCTGAAAGTCAAGGTCCTTGTAAGCGAAGATGTTTCTTCTGTATTTTGTTTCTTCTATGATAACGTCATTGATGACGTTATCTTCTTCTGTGTTTTGTATCGTCTGAGTTTTGCTATCGTCTGCCTTTTTGTTTCTTCTGTATTTTGTTTCTTTTATGATGACATTATTGATGACGTCATCTTCTTCTATGTTTTGTATCGTTTATGTTCATGAACTCCTTCTGTGTTACTGGTCATGAACTTTTTCTGTGTTACTGTTTATGAACTCCTTCTGTGTTTCTGTTCATGAACTGCTTCTGTGTTTCTGTTCATGAACTGCTTCTATCATGAACTGCTTCTATGTTTCTGTTCATGAACTACTTCTGTGTTACTATTCATGAACTCCTTCTGTGTTTTTGTTCATGAACTGCTTTTGTGTTATTGTTCATGAACTTCGTTTCTTCTTAGTTTCGTTCCTTTTGTGTTTTGTTTCTTCTGTGTTTTACTGACGCGTCTTCTTTTGTGTTTTGTTGATGTGTCTTCTGCTGTATTTTACTGACGTGTCTTCTTCTGAGTTTTCTTCCTTATGTGTTTTGGTTCCTCTGAGTTTCGTTTCTTCTGAGTTTTCTTCCTTATGTGTTTTAATTCCTTCTGAGTTTCGCTTCTTCTGAGTTTTTGCCCTTCTAGGTTTTGACTTCTTCTGTCTTTCTTCGCCTGGCCATAACTTCTTCTATAGGAGTCCAAATGAATTGCTTCTTGAACCATTGGACTCGTAAGACATTACCCTACATCTCCACCTAAAAATCATAGTCATTTGAAATGAATTAAGAAAGATTGAGTGAGAAATGTGGAATGGGTACGATGAGTGCGCCCTTACATTATATGAACTGGGGTTATTCCACGGAACACACTTCAGTATTTTGAGTATATCTAGACCTATAGGATTTCAAATGAAACGATTGTTATTTTGGAGTGAACTAGAGATATAGACCTACAAATTGTCTCAGAAGTATAATTGCGATTCAGTTTATAAGATATTTAAGATATTTAAGTTCTAAACAGAAGTTGGGCATAGTACACTATTTTGGAATATGACAATCTGAAAATATTTTAGGCACATCTTTCGAAGTATTGAATCAAATTAAATGATTTTGGTGTCAATGGAAAGATCTAGAAATGGATAAGTGGCTAATAATTGGACAAGTGTCCTAATTAAAGTGGAGTTTTAAATAACCTTGAAGGAGAAGTCACAATACTGGCCTTTATTTCTTTCTCTCAAAGCTTCTTTCTCTAGAGCTCCTTCGACCTAGAGCTTTTCATCAAATATTCCCTAAAGTTAAACCTTGCTTTTCTCTGTTGTCATCACTTCCATTCTGATATTTCTTTCTTCTATTCTAAGAAAAGATCGAACCCCCCTTTCAACCTTCAAGATGAGGTACGTGGGCTACATGAGAAATTAGGGTTCACATGATTTGAAAATGTTAGGGCTTTGTGATGGTTGCAGGTTTTGGAGCTTCAAACAAGTCAAGTGTCCGCATTCAGGCATTTCCAGAATTTCAAAGCAAATGCTAATCTGGAGCGTACTGTGAGTAGACCGAGATGGTCTCACTTCATTATTTGTTGTGTTTGAATTTTGTATTAATTGATTACTAAATGATGTTATGAATGTAAATAATTGTGTTGGTTTCCGGACAGAAGGTCCGATGAATGTGATGCATGAATGAAATATTGAAGTGTTCCTTGTATATGAATTGGATGAAATATGTGATACATGACTTGGCTGTTAAATGTTGGATTTAGTTCCAAAGGAAAGAGGGATCATGCATATAAGTGAAAGTGTTTTCTCAACTCAATGTTGAATGCCAGACTATGGTCTGATGATAAGTGAATCTGAGTGACTGAAAATATGCAATTGTAAGTGATGCATTCCATGTCACAAATGTATGAAACATAATGGTTGTTGTGACCAAAGTAGCCATCGATCAGAGCTTAAAGTTCAACGTGAAAAAGAGCCTCGAGCTCAAAAGTGATTCAAAGCCTCAGGTTCAATGTTTAATGGGCCATATATGGGATAGTTATTAATGAGTCCTATATGGGACAGTTATTAATGAGCTCTATATGGGATAGTTAGGCATTCGGTCACAACAAAGTAACAAATAGAAAGTGGGTCTCATGTGCACTACATATGCATAATATGAATGATTTAATTGTATTGGATATGAAATATTGTGAAGTATGTGTTATGTGACTGGGTGAGCCATCGATGATGGTCACTCATTGAGTTCGCAAAACTCACCCAAAATTTGCAAATATTTTTCATGATTAAAAGAATACCCCATTAGGTCAACGGGAGTATCCCCACAACATTCAAATGAAGGATAGAGGTCGGAATCAGTTCGCGTCTGCATTGCATTTCTTTATCTTTATTGAATTGTATTTTTCGCAACTTTTTGTATAAATTTGTATTCCGAAATGATTAAAGTGTTTTATATTTGTGAAAGGGCCCAAATAGCTATTGAAATATTAATGATTGTATTGATGCAATTGAATGAGTTTAAAATTAGAATGAGTCGTTTCGATTATTGATTTTTGTATACGCTTGTGTAAATTTTATTAAAAAAAAGTTATATACCAATTTTTGAATGATTGGGTGTTTTAGCATGCCACTCTCGCGGAACACAGACTCAGATATCACCCACGATGTCAGGTTTTGGTCCTTACGGGAGTGGGGTGTTACACGTACATACAATAGTGTATATCTTCACTCTTCACACATTTATAGACACTTAAATAATTAATCCACACAATTGTATAAGTTAAGACATGAGCATGTAGTGCTCTACATAGTCGTGTATCTCCTTAAAAGAGTTTCATCCATCATGTGTTCACTTGTTTGTCATTCCCACAAACCATAAAAGCATTTACGATTACCAAAAGTCTCAAAAATAGGGCTAGTCACTTAACAATATCCTCTCTAGTCTAAATATAGGGAAGACATTATTCTCCATCATTTACTTAAGGTACATCCTGAAAAGTTTACTATAAAGCTCATGCTTATATTCGAGAAACACTTTAGTCAACATATCAGCACCATTCAAATTCATTTGAACCATCTTCAACATTACGTGTTTCTCTTTTATTACGGACATCAAATAATGATATCTGACATACATAGTATTTTTGTTCAAGTCAATGGAACTTTGACTATCACAAAATACTTCATAGTCTTCTTGCTTTACATCCAACTTTTAAAGGAACCTTTTTAACCAAAGAATCTTCTCATAGCAACTACATATTATACTTCAATCGTAGATAAAGTCACACACTTTTGTAGCTTAGATTGGGATGAGATGGCTCCCCCTATAAACTTGAACAAAAAAAACCTGAAGTGAATTTTCTTCCATTAAACTCTAACCATATTTGCATCTATAAAACCTTTTATAGTTAGCTCACCATTACCAAAGCATAAAACTCCACTTTGATGTTCCTTTCAAGTATCTCAGAAGTCATTTCACTGCTTCCTAGTGAACCTTCCTTAGATTTGATAAGAATTTGCTCACCATCCCAACAGCTTGTGCCATATTTAGCCTTGTACATACTATTGCATACATCAATGACCCTACTATAGATAAGAATAGAATAGAGGACATGCCATATTTCTCCTTTTGTATTGAGGGACATGCACGCTTACACAGTTTGAAGTGAGACGCTAGTCGTGTGCTAACTTGCTTGACATACTTCATAATGGACATTTATAGCACTCGTTCAATATATCTCTCCTAAGACAACCATAATCTCCTATTCTTCACATCTCGAGTTATCTCCATACATAAAATATGGTTTATAGGTCCCAAATATTAGGCTTTTTTAAATACATAAAAACATTAACATAAGTTTGTTTAAAACCATGATCCATCAAAGGAATTGAACTTCTAATATCACTACCTTGGATATTGTTTTAAGCTATGTAGACTTTCCTTCAACTTACAAACCAAATTTTTGGCTGCCCCATGCATATCTCGTCTTCCAAATCTTTATGCAAGAAGATTGTTTTAACATCTAGCTATTCAAGTTTAAGATCCAAACAGACAATTAGATCCAAAACTGTTCAAATTGAGGTCATGTTGACTATTAGTGAAAAGATTTCAGCATATTTTATACCCTTATTTTGACTAAACCCCTTTACTACTAACCTTTCCTTGTGCTTTACCAACTTGTTAGCATCTCTCTTTGTCTTGAACACCCACTTATTCTTCAATGCCTTTTTTCCTTTTGGAAGCTTTATAAGCTCGTATGTATTTTTTTTTTTTAAGAATCTATCTCTTCCTTCATAACTGCAAGTTAGAGATCTTTTTCTTCAAAAGAAATAACCTCTTGCACATTCTCAGGCTCCCCCTCAATTGTAGGTAACAAGTATTTAGAATTTGGATGACTTGTAGATGGTCTTTTCTCCCTTTTCAACTTTTGAAGCTTTGTTTCATCAACCATTGGATCCAGTTTCTCCCTTTGCTCATTATCCTCAATGGATTCATTTTTAGTATTGTCTAGATGTGATTCATGTAGCTTATAATTATCATATTGTATCTGATCACCATTAATGTGTGCTTTGGTCACACACTTCATTTTCTTTACTTATAAATTGCTCAATAGTTGAAGGAATTTGCAAATAGTTAACAATGCCATATGATGAGCTACACTCTGATGACTTATCTCTTTCAGACAATCAACAGCTCTCTCTTACTCCTAGAACACCACATCCTTACTCACCTTTTACTTTTCTAGGCTATAAAGTTTGAAGTTACACTGATCACCACCATATCCAACAAAGATGTAAGATATCAACATAATCAAACTTCTTTCTCTGATCCTTGGTTACATGATTGAATACCTAACAGCTAAAAACTCTCAAATGATGACCAATCCACACTCTCTCGAAAATCCTAAAATTTAACAAAACTTAGAGAGCTTCATTAATCAGGTAGACCGTAGTTCAGACTGTTCTTCCCAAAATGTCTTTGGCAACATAGACATTCTGAGTGTGTAATGAACCTTCTCCCTAATAGTTCTATTCATCCTTTTAGTAACCTAATTATGTTGTGGAGTCCCTAGTTCGATTTTCTCATGTCTAATGTCATGTTATGTATAGTATTCTTCAAACACCTTGGAAGTATACTCACCTCGATTTTCTATTCATATATACTTCAGCTTTCTCTCAACTTCCATTTCTACCATAATATAAAAATTTTGGAAAATTTCAAATACTTAACTCTTAAAGTTCAATATAGATACATAAGTCTTCTTCAAAGCATCATCAATCAATGTAATAAAATATCTGTTACTTTCTAGTGACTCCTCCTTAATAAGGCTACAAACATTTAAAACACCAACTCTAATATCTCCAAATTCATTGTAAAGACTTTATATTGCTTTCTAACTAAGTAATGATCACAAGGATTAAGTGTTAGAGAGTTCTTAACACGGATAAGGGATTTACTAGTCATCATCTTTAATCTCTTCTCACTCATGTGTCTCAATCATTAATGTCACAGATTTGGTAAAGTTTTCTCTTTGGCTGTCTATACTTCTCCACCACCATACACCTTTAAATGTGTCATATACAGTGAGTGACATAACTCTCCTTGGGCAATCGTCATTGTGCCTTTGGACAGTTTCCATTTCCTATCCTCGAAAGTGTAATGAAACACTTCTTGATCAAATATAATAGTTGATAATAGATTTAGCCTTAGATTAGGGATGTGTCATGTATCTCTTAAGTTCAGTAAGCATATGAAATTTGTCTAAACTTGAAAATCATCCATATCGACTATCTTGGCGAGAATTTGGTTTCCCATCTTTACACTCCCAAAGTTTTCGCTTTTTTAGTCAGAGAAGTACTCCACCTTTGGAACATAAAGATAAGACATTACAACAAGGCAGACATTTGGCTATGTTTTTTTAGCCACATTTTAAAAATTGTCATTAAAAGTAAACTTTTTACGATGCTTTTGAAAATTGTTTCCCAAAGATAACCTCGTTGTAATGATTTTGAAAATCGTCGCCAAAAGTGCACTATTTGTGACACTTCTATAAAATCATTGCAAAAGGGTAGGCTTTTGGCTACGTTTATGAAAAGCATAGCTAAAAGTGACGCATTAGTGACGATTTTGAAAATCGTCACCAATTCTTTTGGTGACAATATTTTTAAAATCATCCCCTAAAAATTAACCTTTTTGGCAACAATTGTCAAAATCATTACCAAATATGGGACCTTTGGTGACTATTTTTTGAAAATTGTTGTCAATAATCTTTGGCGACCATTTTGAAAATTATCGCCAAATAATATAGGAGGAAACAAAACGAAATCCCTTCTTGTTGTAATTTCATTTTATATTTTGTTTCTTTCTTATTTTGGATTGTCTCTATCCATCTTCCGACGAGTCTTTGTTCTGCTTTTTCTTCTTGATAAACTTCTTCTTCTTCTTTTTTAAAATATGTTCACTTTTTACAAAACGATCATTAAGATGATTCTCCAGTTGGCCCATTTGAACACTCAAATCCCTCTTTATGCACAAAGACCTTACATTACTATAATCCATGTTACTATCTTATTCTTTCTTATTTTTTACTATTGACACTACCTTTTTCTTCTTCCCCTATTTATCATTGTTTTTCTTGTTCTTATAGGTTATCGCTTTCTGCAAAGCCCAAAGCACATCTAATCCACTCAATCCTCCACTTTTTTGCTTTAAATTTTCTTGCTTGTTCGTGCCTTGCTCCTATTTCTTTTTCTAGGGTTTCTTTTGAGAGTTGTTGAAGCAAGGTTGTGAGATAACTAAGAGCTAACTGAGATGACAGCGAGTGAGTTTAGTGGTGACACGATATACATTATCTTTCCAATACAGTAGCATGTTTGGATTATGTTATTCATTATATCTATTATTTGTTTAAGAAAATGTCTAGTAGATGTGGGTCATTGATTTTCTTATTTTTCATGGATGTTGGACATTGTAAAGAAAATTATTTATTCATATAGTTTCATTTCCTAGCCATGCCAATGATACATTCTCATGTCGTTACAATTTGTGTAACTCTGCAGTTCACTACTCAAGTTTCCATCACTGCGTCACTAAGCTTACTGGCAGACCTATTCTCGTGAAACGAACACAAAAAGGCAAGTATTAACACCATATTAGAAAATGTTAGTATATGAATAAATTGTTTGTCGTGGACCGAGGCGGAAACTATCAAACAAACCAACTGATGCAGCCTTTTAATCTTTTATCCGTTCTCTCTTCTATATATGGAAATGATTTACGTAATTAAAGTTTACATTGACCGTCTCCTAGGATTTAAGGTTAAACAGAAGTCCACTTCCACGGGGTCGCCGCCAGTCCTTACTCATATATGACTAAAAAAGGTCTTCCACGCGTTTTTAAGTCATTGCTTTTCTAACCATCTCCTACGTTGATTGCATTTAACTTCCTCCGTTGTAGTTCTCTTCCAACTTTCAAGCTCATCGGCTCTTTAACGCAGCTGTTTGAGTAGAAGAGTATCGATAGACAATTTTAGTCTCTTAAATATGCTACCACTTATTACTGCTCTGTGCTTCTTCTCTCTCCTTTATCACTTTACCCTTCTTGCTGCCAGTGCCAACCTGCCATTTCCTTATGTTCCTCTTGACAACATAACCCTTGATTGTGGCTCAAACAGTGACAACA
>JANIHY010000001.1:3058226-3071346 GCA_027479065.1 Erythroxylum brevipes
TCATCGAAGTATCCAAAAATTACTAAAATTATCTGAATACAGTCAGAATCAATCCGAAGTGTCATTAAACCAATGTACCCGGAAAATGCCATAAATGCATGCCAAAATGTCAAAGAGACATAACATAAATCGGACTAACGTTGCTTCATATGCTAACCCCTAATTTGGGGCGTTACAACACATAAGAACAGTATTGATTGGAGTGTGAGTGGTGATGATAAGGATGATTTTGCTCTTCACAGTCGGGTCCATACATAGATGAGTCAACATCCCATACAAAATGTCTACGTTGATGACTGATATAAATTAGATCTCCATTAGATTTGAAATAATGGATTGGAGGACATATTTACCTTCTGTATGAGAAAATATAAGCTAGATCACAAATATAGCTCTGGATGTAGAAGGTCTATATAAATCTATATTGGGCTTTGCATAGATGGACTTCACCATTCCATCTTTTAATGTCTTCAAAATTAGAGAAGTTGTTGTATGAAAAGAGTGTCGATGAGGTGCATGGAACACCTTTTGGTAATTGATGATCCATTCATAGGCATCAAATTTTCAAACTACTATGCTAGTAGTTGCTTCAGGATTTGGATGATAGTAGTCTGATCAATAGAACGATCAATAACCACATAAAGGACATCCGAAGTAGAATTTGGAAAGTTAAGATCCAAAGCATGATTCTATAGATGATGTAAAGTAGCCATGATGGCTATAAGATCTTAATCTGCTATTTTGGATCTAAACTTGCAGACGTTCAAACAAAGTAGGATCATCCAACCTAATGATGAAATCATGTGCTATTGTCAGAATGACACTTCTATTATTGAGCGTTGTTAGCAAGGTACCAATCAAAGCATTTTGGTATGTTGTATAGGCAGTGTCTATAAGAGATATCCTGGCTGTAGCAGGTATTCCCTTTCTTCTATGAAGTGTAAAAACAAGGCATATAGCTCTAATATGAAGATGTATATGATTGTGCTCCCTCTAGAGAGAGATCAGCTCCTTAGGGATTTTAAGCTTTACGTATTGTTCAATAGTTATAGATCTGAGGCCACACTGTTCCAATTTAGAACTCTGGATGATTTCTTTTACTTTTGGTCTAAAGGTAGACAAAATAGTATGTATACTTCTCGTTCAAGAACGATCATGAGAATAAATACTGTACGGACTCAACAAAGGTAAAGAAGACTCATAAACACGATTTTCTATAGGGACATGGGTAATCTCTACTAAATTTTCTATACAATTAGATAACACATGCTTCACACTAGAAGGTAAACTAGACATAGACAAAGTTGAAGACAAATGAATAGCATCATTGGGTAGTGTTTCCATTACTTATGGGCTCTCTCCCTACTCACTCTTATCATAGAGACAATGTTACTGTCGATTAAGACACGAAAGATGGCTCTGGTACCAACACGGGATCCTAAGGGCACACAGGAAAAGTATGACAACCAACGAGCTAAAACAACACCTTTAAAATGATCATCGACTAACAAAATTTGGATTGTAGGCTACTGAGGTATCTGGTAGACTATTGTAGAAAAGCTTGGGAACCTTTATGACTATTGGTAAGTTCCAGGTATGATGATCGAGACAACAAAGTCCTTCTCTCCACGGGCACACAACTCTCAGCTTTCCTCTTAGGATCCTTACACCCTTTACAACTCTCTTTTCCCTTTTGAAATAATAGTCGCAACAATACCTACACTCTTTTCCCCATTAAACTCAATCTCACAGCGGAATTGATTTAATAGTAGTCACAGACTATCTTAGACTTTTTGATATACAAGAGCCTCAGAAGAGGCAAGTGTAGAGCATACTTATCTTTATACTAAGATAGATAGCAACATTACTCAAGATTTAAGATTTTAGGAGAGGGAGAACTTAGAGAAAATAGAAAATACTCAAACCCAACTTCATTAAACTAATCTTCAATGTAAGAAGAACCTGCTTATAATTGAGGAGGAGCCTTGTTTTTATAGGCAAAACAAGATTAAAAAAGTAAAACACTCACAAGACACTCTCATTACATCTGTTTTTTTAAGTAATTTTAAAGTACAATCATCACACCTTTAACAAAGCTACTTTGAAAAAGAAAATAACTTTCTAAAAAGCAAACAAGATGATGATAAGATAGAATCTTGTACAGTTGTTTGTAGGCTAAAAAGATTCTCTTTCATAAAAAGACTCAAAAGTAAACTCCTAAAAAGACGATCCCCACTTTAAAGTGTTAAAGTGAGATCAGCACCAACATCAAGTTCATCTGTCAAGTCCATCTCTTTGTCAATCTGTTCAATAAGGTGGTTGATATTAATATTAACCCAATTGGGAGGCATGGGCTAGAAACAGAGTTGGACTTTTGTGTAGGACTAGATGGTCAACTCGAATTCATGGATCTTTTATATATAGGAAAAGGAATGTCACCAGCTCAAATGTCGATAACATGAGCAATTATTGATGTCCACTGATTAATGGATGGAGTTATAATAGGTGTTAGAAGAGCATTATCTCCATAATAAGGCCCAAGAGATGTACATATGGTGGAAGGAGCCAAGCTTCAAGATTGATTTAATTGGTATAAGAAAGAATGTAATTCTTCTGTTAATGATGTTTTTTCTGTAGGCCAATCTGTAGTAGTGCGTCAAAACTATAGATGATTGAATGTACATAACTACCCAGAGTCACTCATACAATAAGGACGGTGAATGATATAGATAGCATAAGCTTTGTGATCATCCAAAGAAGAATTTCATAACAAATATAAGTTAAAATTTGAGACATATCAATATGCTATTTGGACAAAGGTTGAAACCATTCCAAAAAAGTCCATAAGAGTGAACCCACATTGGTGGGATCAGATAGGTTTCTATAAACATGAAAGGGTGAAAAAGAAATGGAACAAACATAGAGGGCAAACAAAGCCCAGAGATGCCACAATGTAGACTCATAGAGAGTATCATAGAGATGATACATGAGTTTGTAGGGAGTAATAACATCAAAGTAACCAGGAACTAGTAGGATATCAAACTTAAGAAGGGTAAGATGTAGATAATAAAATAAACTTTGGAGAACAAGCGAAAAAAGGTCTGTAACATTGGTTGGAGGATTAGAAAACAAAGGAGGAAACTTTTTTTTTCAAATGTAGGAAACTCCATTAGCCAATACAAAGGAATAGGAAGCTTCAAAGAGGATGAAATAAGCAAGAGAGGTTTAGTTGTTCTAGAGAGATAGTCAGTAAGTGTATTATGGTGACCTTTAATATGGTAGCTGGAGAATTTATAACGAGAAAACCAATCCTGCCATCAAAGCAATTGACTATTGGGAATCTTTTTCTTGGGCTAAGCAAGAATTTTTGGAAAAGATGTGTTGTCTATTTGAATGACAAAATGATAAGGAGTGAGGTGGAAAGTAAACTTTTCCATACCTCTTTTGACAACGAGAATCTTTTTATAATTGATATGGTAATGGCCCTCAAAATAACTAAACTGGCCACTTGCATGTCCATAATAATATCAATTGCCATTAATTTTTTCAATAAACACAGCACCCGATGATTATCACTAGCATCAGTTTGTAAGATGCGTTGTCTCGTGCCAGGAATCTTTTAAGTTGGAGGATTCTGACAAAGATGCTTTAGATGCTTGACAGCCTTAGTTTATTCTAATATCCAAGGTGGTGGATTCTTTTTTAGTATTTTGGATAAGGATGAAGTGTAAGTTGTCACTTGTAGTATGAACTCTCAGATGTAATTAACAGTCCCAAGGAATTGTTCTATCTATTTCACAGTGAGATGTTCATCATAAAAATGTAATAGCTCTTGTGAAATATTTAAACTAGGCTGATATAGTCCATCTTTGAAATCCATACCCAGAAATTCAATTTCTTTAGTATCAATGATGCTTTTCAGGGTTGAAAGCATAATACCATAATGTTTCGTAAGATCTAAGAATTGTTGCAGTAGGGCATAATGTTCCTCGTGGGTCTTTGAGAACAAGAGAATGTCCTCGATGTAAATAATTACAATATAGAGGATAGGCTCATAGATTTTAGTCATTGACCTTTGAAATAGTAATGGGGCGACTTTAACCCAAATGGCATAATAATCCATTGATAATATGCATTGAGAATACAGAATGCAGTCTTGTATCTCTTAGTTGGGTTAATACCTAATTACCAAAATGCTGCTTTAAGATCAAACTTAGAAAAGATAACAACTTCTTTTATAAATATACATGAGTACTAATCTTTGGAAGAGAAAACTTGTCATCTCGTAGGAATGCATTCAGAGGCTTGTAGTTAATTAGTAATCTCTTTTTTTCACATTTTTGCTCTGAACGTTTATTGACATATAATGCTTAAGAAGCCCAGTTTGATTTTATGGGCTCAATCAATTTTTGCTTCAGAAGGCTAGCACACTCATCTTGTGCAAGATTTAGATCATCAGGGTTCATCCCTGGATGTGTGGCTTTTGTGGGATTGATATCCTCATTCTTTTTTAAAGGTAGATTTATAAAAAAAGTCACCATTTTTCTAAAGAGGATACAGGTGAGAAAACTGTGCATGAAATTCAGGACAATATTTCAACAATTATCTCGTAGTGTAGTATATAGTGTAGGGACTTGGGTTAGTTCAAACACAATATTTATTTTAGTGTAGGGACTAAAAAATGATCGATACCTAAGGCCTATGGGTAAGATCTGTAAAGATGAGGCTTTAATGTATACATCCATACCAATAAGAATATCTGGGCCTAGTAGATTGATTCTAAAGACTTTAGTCCAAACTGTACACTATAGAAAGAATCGAATCCCGATTCTTCTTTTAGTGATTAACCCATTCTTAAAAGAGTTACCATTAGTAGCAATAAAATATTCATCATGTGAGGTCCATGCTTCAAAGGATAAGATGGTGGGCTTTAAGATCATACGATTAGATCCAGTATCCATAAACTCAATAGCTTTAATGGGCCTATCATATTTATCCTGTTGAAAGAGTTGGATCTAGACGTATAGTCATTGAATTAGTATACGATATATCTTCACGCGTGTCTGCTGTAGCATGTATAGTGAATCATCTTCTAGAGAAACAGAGGAGTTAAAGGATTCTTCATCTTTAGAAGTTGTGACAGAAATAGCAAACTTTGTGTCCTCATCTTTGTGAGATTATTCTTCAATCAGATCTTCAAAGTTATTGGAAGAATTAATGGGCAAAATTGATTGCATTTGCTTCAATAACTTGACATCCTTCTTTGTTTTGTGAGGAAAAGTACATTCAAAGTGTCCTTGTTTCCACAAAGAAAACAACGATCAACTTTCTCGCGATGAGAGGATTTATTGAAGATCGAACCATTCTTCTCTTCTTTCCATTCTTTCTCTTGTATGTTTTTCTGAGAGGTTTGTAGCCTTTCATTTGTCTGCGAAACTTTCTTCTATGATAGACTTGTCAAAGAAATTCTTTCTTCTTGCTATGACAATTATAAGTCTTCATATCTTTGCACTTGATTTGAAAATAAGGCTTCTTACAAGCCTGTTTGAGAACTGGACCACCCTTAATGATATTCTTAAATAAGGCAAGCTGGTAGATTTCTCTAAGAGATATATTAGTCGTATCTCGTTGTAAAGAAACAATGGTCCTTTATAACTCCGATTGTAGTTGATTTAGAAGAGATGAGATAAAAGTATTTATAAAATTAACATCATTCCATCCATTCAAAAGATAGTACCTTTCTGTCATTCATTGGTAATTCTTTTACATATCATGCTTGTCTAAGGAACAACATTTTATTGCAAAATATTCCTGACGGATCTGCTTGTCAATAAGCTGAAAGTCACCAATGAATTCCTTATAAATTATTCCAAGAAGAGCTCCGGTTGTAGTGACTTACATAAACTGAAGTTGTTGGCAATCGTTAATACTTTGCCACAATTCTCACAAAAGTACCAATGAAAAGAGAAGCGAATTCAGACAAAAAATTCGGTAAAGGATTATTTGGCCTAGTCATCTGTAGATCTATCTATGCACTAAATTTTTGCAATTGATCTCTCCATTTCTTTGGGGGTAGATTGTCAAAACTAAACCAAAGTCCTAAAGTAGGCTTATTTTGAGCCTGTGCAGCTGGCTAAGTTGGTGTTGCTTATGGTGCGAGTTCAGGTTTGAAAGGTTTAGTTCCTGTAGATTCTGCTTCACTTATTTCTGGTTTAACTTCAGTAAGTTTAGGCATAGTCATCAAAACTTGTGATAATCCTAATATATTAGCTAGTTGTGTTAGGGAATTAGAAGATAGTACAGAGATCTGTTTAGATGATGACTCAGAGATTGTTGCAGAAACTTCAGATGTTAGGACAAAAGCTTTAAAATAAGCTTCTGTACTATCTGATTGAGCAGATGAATCTTTTGCAACAAATGTAGATGTAAGAGTTATTATGAACTATATCTAAGGCACTTTATTATTCCTAGTAAAAGTGGAAGATTAAGGAGTTACTATGAACTCTGTCTGAGGCACTTTGTCCTTTCCAATAGAAGTAAAAGGTTGATACTTTGGTGAAGAAGTAGGAGGTGTATAGATCTACAATGGTTTACTTCACTAATTAACTAGTTCAGGTTTAATGAAGTTGATGGCTCAAGAACCCTTGATGTCTCAGAAACTCGTTGCTAAAGAATTCGGTCAGGTTTTGACTTTGGCTTTGACCTTTTAGGTTTTTCTTGAGCTGTATGAAGATGAATATATTGTCTAATCAAATGATAGTTGAACTTAAATACTTTTGAGTAGTCAGCTTCTTCTGGATACGTTTGATACATAGGAGACGGGTATGTTGGTTGAATATTTGGAAATAACGAAGAGGATTATACTGGCCTTGACTGTGTAGATTGCATATAAGCTTCCATTTATTGCACAATTTCTTGTATCTTCTTGATTTCTCTAACTTTGGCATCGAAGTCAAGTCCAATATAATGTGTAGCAATGTAATGTCAAAGATCAGTATCAAGTTGCTTGATCTGAGCTTTGTAGGACTGATACATTTGTTAGATCTGCTTAGAGACGTTGTCGACTTTATGTTGCATAGCATGAGTCTGTTGATTGATTCCATCCAGCTTAGAATTAATTCTTCTAAGAACTTTATTCTATGCTACTGCATTTGATGTTTGCCAATTAAGTACATCATCAGAAGGATTTGAGACAAGTGTTCCTTGTGAAGTGATTCCTGTGGCTTGAATATAAGGGTTATAGACAACTCTCATTGCTTCATCAGTACTCCTGTGTAAAGAAGGAAAATTTTCTTCATATGATTTAACTATCATGCAAGGTATAGAAGTAGGAGTCATAACAGGAACTGCTAGCTTATATTAACAAGTAGAAGATTTCAACATCTCACAAAGAGATCTGGTCTGAATCTTTCTACTTGTAGACTAATAGTTTTATTGGAATCATCTGGATCTGGATCATCCTTATGTGGATAATACTGTTGAAAAGACATGTAGCGAGGTTTTGACTTTCTTCTTTCTTCTCAACATATTGTTCATTATCATGATCACTATGTCTGACTCAACTAAGGATTGAGAGAGAGATGGACACAAGTCACAAAACATATAGTTTTAGACAAAAGAATTGAAAGAAAAAAGTAAAAGAAAAGAGAGGCCCAGCCTTTTTTCTTTCTAATAATAACTTTTGAAGTCACAGCCTTTACTTTTTTCTCTGTACACACAACACTTCAGGACATGCATACAAACAAAGAGGCATTGGACGAGAGAGTTCATTCATCAACAAAATAATATGATAGATAGAGAAAAAGGAGAGATACTGTGGACGTGAAAGAGCTTGGTCCTGATGCATGATGCCTGTTGGTGGGTTAGGTAGCAACCCCTGTCCCTCTTCTTGGACCCATCTGTCCTTTTCTCTTTCTCTCAAGATGCAACTTCTTATGCTATGCAATGCAATCCCCTTTTAATCCCTCTAGATACAGCCAAACTCTCTTCTCTTTTTTCTTAAGCAACCTCTTTCTCCACGTAAACTATCCTGGTCATAAATTATATAGAAAACCTATTCGTTGTCTCTTGTCTTTCCAAGCATTCACAAATGATTTTTTCTCTACTAGGATCCGAAGGCTTTCTTTATATAAAAGCAAAACTAATATCAAAGCTTAACTTCTTCTGTTTAAGTACAATTCGCTTACCATTTTCTTCTGCTTAATTAAGTACAATTTTAACGCATCACTACACCAAATCATCTTGGTTACATGACTTGCTATTTTCCACTCTTCGTTATTCAAGGTAAATGACACCACCAATGCCCAACTGGCATGCATGGGTCCTATATATTCTTTAAGGGATTTATAGTTGAAGAGGAGTTGAACTCACCCACTTCACTTTAATTAGTGTTAAGACCAAAATCAAGCTATTCCAAAGTTGATTAAACTTAAAATTCTAACTTGGAGACAACTGACTGTTAATATTAACACTCTTATTGAACTATGAATAGATAGGAGACAACGAAAATGACCATAGCGTGCTGAATGATCCCACATCATAGAATATACATCGAGAGCAGCTGAGACAATTCTGGATTGATTTTAAATCATCACTCTCTTTTAACTTTTATACGTAGAGAAGAGATCTATAACAGGTCAATACTATACAACAACTTGTCACTACCACCATCTCTGTGATGTTCACGAAGATGAATGATAGTTCCTTTCTCTTTAGCAGTCAAATATGACATTAAAATATGAGAATTACATCGTAGTACAAAGAGAGACGGGACTATAGAATCATCTCGCACACCTCTCTTTCTCTCCCTGTCTTTCTCTCTTTCCATCGTCATCATCATTTTCTCTTCCTCTGGAAAAAGAATTAACTCTTTTTTGGAAACTGTAGGTACTTGACCCATAAACAGAACCAAATTTTGGGTATCGTTTGAATTGAAAAACAACTTCTTTCCTTTTTGAGTTTCAGCAGTAGGTCTTCTTGTTGCTCTGGTATATCAAGTCTGCATCTTTCTTTCGAATTTGAACATGGCAAGCAGTTTATTATCTAAGTTCAAGTTTTCAAAATCTGAGGCATAAGCTGCTAGATCATGTCTAGCAATGGAATGGCTTTTTTCCCAGCAAATTTCCTGCTTCAAACCCCACATGAAGATGACCATCAACATCCCACTGCTCTCAATCCACTCCTAGCACCCCAAGATTTTCATGGTATATACTTTCTCTTCGATCTTTTTGATCTCTCTCTCTCTCTCATGAGAATAAGCTCTTCTTTTTTTATTTCTTTGGGTGCAGGAGTAGCATCATTTCTCGGGAAAAGATCAACCTCGTATTCAGGAGTAGATGTGTGTCATGAAGAGGCCAATGGAGGAGATGATTTGTCTGATGATGGTTCACAGGCTGGAGAAAAAAAGAGGAGACTCAATATGGAACAAGTAAAGACGCTTGAGAAGAACTTTGAGTTGGGTAACAAGCTTGAACCTGAGAGAAAAATGCAATTAGCTAGGGCTCTTGGTCTGCAACCAAGACAGATTGCTATATGGTTTCAGAACAGGAGAGCTAGATGGAAGACCAAACAACTTGAGAAAGATTACGATCTACTCAAGAGGCAATATGAAGCTGTTAAAGCTGATAATGATGCTCTCCAAGCTCAGAATCAGAAATTACATGCAGAGGTTAGTTTAATCCATTAAATTGTAGTCTTTCCCATAGGCTTTGGCTATAAGTCAGCTACTATTAACTGTTCTTGGTAGGTGTTCAGCTTTTTGGTTTTCTGGGGCATTCAAAATGATTCTGCCTGCCTTTAAGACCATATTAGTTTGCAGTAATTTGGAAGTTCTGATCATTTATTCATGATTTTAGTTTTTGACTTTCGGTCTTGAAATGATTTTTGAGAATCTTTTCTTTCCTGTTAACTTCAAGCATGGCCCTTTAGAAAGCTTCTTTTGCTATCAATATCAGTAGTGCAACTTTTTAGTTGACCCTACTGGAGAAAGACAAAGGAAAAGAAAACATGAAGAAGATGATGAAGAAGAAGAAGAAAACATGAAAAAGGAAACACCTTTTGATGGAATGATTTTTCTTGAATTTAGAGTAATTTATAGTTTGGAAGATAGATCTCTCCAATAATTCTGAAGTCCATTTTATACAAAACGCCACCTCTTCGCTTCTCCACCTTCTCTTCTTTCATGGACATTGCTTACATTTTTCAATTTCATATACACAAGTCCTTGGATTGACGGGAAGAGAATAATTAATCTAACTAGATAGTTCTGCAGAACGCGAGCTTGTTCTTGACTGAGTGAATTAATGGTTGCAGATACTGTCACTAAAGGGCAGAGAACCAACTGAATCAATTAACCTGAATAAAGAAACTGAGGGTTCATGCAGCAACAGAAGTGACAACAGCTCTGATATAAAATTGGATATCTCGAGAACACCTGCCACTGACAGTCCGATATCCAAACCTGCATCAAGTCGACCACTTTTTCCAACATCAACCATGAGGTCTACAAGTATGGCTCAGTTCTTCCAACACAACCCGTCAAGGCCTGAAATTCAATGCCAGAAGATTGATCAAATGATCAAAGAAGAAAACCTTAGCAATATGTTCTGTGCCATAGATGACCAATCAGGATTTTGGCCATGGCTTGAGCAGCAACATTTCAATTAAGCAAATATATCCTACAAATGTCACCGAGTGGAAATTAGCATACCCATTTATGCAGTTTGGCAATATCTTCTATGATGATCATCAAGGGGAAACTTATTTACTCTATCTTAGTGAGTTAAACAATCCCATGTTGTGGTTACTTAGGCTGGTCACTGGTGTATAAAATTGGATTGCATCAAGTTGAATTTGCAGGTGGACGAGGGGTGATGAAGATACTTTGTGAGGAATAAACTTTTTGATTTTCTGGTGTCTCTTTTGAGTTTTATAAATACACCATGCGTGTTTTTCTTTGACTTGGAGATGTTTCCTATAGGTTAGATCATGTATCCAAGCGAAATTATCTTTGCTAGCTACTTGGTTGCATTTGGAGGACTATCACGAGCCAGCCGGAAAAAAAAAAAAAAAGAACGAAGAAGAAGAAGAGATTTTCTTCCTTTCATAGTTTTAATTTCTCTTTTCTTATCGTGTCTTTGTACTATTAAAGGAAAAACGTTTTCCAGGTTCTTACCAAAGTCATGGTAATTATTTGTTTGCCCATTTCGTCGTCGAGCAGTACCATATAGTAACCCAACGGTGAACAAGATCTACTCCAAGTTAACAAGTGTAAAGCTAACTCAAAAATGGTGACGTCTGAGTCTGAGAGAGAAAGGGAAAGCATCAGCACACATTTCAAGAGAGAAAAGGACAAACAGAAACAAACCAAGCAGTAAACAAGGAGAGTTGGAAATGGTCATTCTCGTTAAGGGATCGTTGGCAAACTTGTGCTGCCAAACAAGCAAATGCTATCAGGTAGACTAACAATGCAATTGCAACTAAGACATAGTGAACGGTATGTAAGATGAGTAATTTACCTCTTTAAATCAGTTAAATTTTTAAAAAAGGGGTTTAATTCGAAGAATTACACAAAATTAACTTAACTTCTCCTATAAAACTTAAGTTTATAAATCTTGATGTAGTGTATAGATTCAGTGATCTACCAGATCAAATCCTTATATTTAACATATACATACACTTGTAGACATTCTTTTCTTTAGTTATTTTAGTTTTGTTTCGTAAGGCATTCATGTGACCTACTGACCACTCCCACCCACTATCGAGCACCCTATTTCACGCATCTCTTTCTGTATTACAATGTCATTTTCTTTTCACAGTGCACTGCCTCTTCAATACTTTTGGCTGTGAGGCACACAGACAAAGTCCTTTGTTTTGTTTTCTGCATCGGGTTTTGGAAGATGTTAGATTTCCTACGATAGAAAATTTGCCTGCACACTTATCCATGTTACTAATTATTAGGTCTTTGCACTCGTGTTAACTTATTGGCTACCATAATTGGTAGAGCATTTTTCACCTTCAAATTATAAAATTTCTAGTCTTCTTCACATCTTTCATTGTTTTGGTCACTTAATTAGGGCAAGAGATTATGCTATAGTATATAACTACGTGATTATCATGATTTGTATTTAGCTTTATCTAATGTAATCTCATCTTGTAATCTTATTTAAATTGATTTGTATCTTATCCTATTTAAACAACTTAGATCATCACCAACTTGTATATATACAGTGTAAAGCAATTCATTAAAATACAAGAAAAATCATTTCAGCTTTATATCATATTCAGCTTTCTTTACATTCTTTCATGGTATCAGAACTGATACAATAATTTTCCAACCCACAATTTACAGTCAGCTAAATTTTTTTTTTCAAACACCTATCATCTTACTACAACAACTCTGTCTCTGCTACATACCTAACACACATTTTTTTGCAAAATCCAAACATTTTATCTCAAATGGCAGACCTCAATTCTCCTACTTTACCATTCAATCATATTATTAATTTCCTCAATACACAATTGAATTCAACTAATTACCTTGTCTGAAGAAATCAAGTGCAGGCTGTCCTCGTCACTTCTGATCTCATTGGATACATTAATCGATGGCTCCATAATACCACCGGATGATGAATCTTCCGACTTTCCCAAATGACAAAAGTTTGACAAACTGGTATACTGTTTCCTTACCGCGTCTCTGACAAACTCCATAGCAAGACTTGCAATCGGTTGTACCACCGCAAGGGATCTTTGGATTACTCTGAAAAATCACTTCATGCAGCAATCACAATCACAGCGGTCTCTACTTCGACGATAACTACACACATTAAAGAAAGGACCAAACTCTATCACAGAGTTTCTTACCTCAATCTCTGCTACCGCCGATGAACTTGCTGTCATCGGTGACAAAATCTTTGATGACGACCTCGTGCTTCTCACCTTGAATGGCCTACCGGCAGAATATGAGTCCTTTATCACTATCATAGAACACCGCGACTCTCCAGTCTCCTTCAGCAAACTCCGAGTGAAACTTCTCCTACACGAATAGAGGTTACTCTCATTTCATTCTTCTCCTTCTTCCGATTCAGCTTTTGTTGTCTCCTCCACAGGTCACAGATCCTTC
>JANIHY010000001.1:3072185-3092126 GCA_027479065.1 Erythroxylum brevipes
CATGTATGGTGCTTTATGTTGCATAAATTTAATGATGTTTTTGTGTTGCTTGTATGGGTATAAGATTATGTATGCGGAAGGATTAATGATGTTTAACATGTGTAGAGTGTGAATTGTGTGTTGTGAAGTGAGTTTAATGATGTTAGAGGATTAATTTTTGAGAAGGGAATGATTGAGTATGTGTGCTGCCATTTTATGATTTAGTGATGAAATGAAGATGTTGATGACATCTTGGCTAATAATTTGAGTAATTGGGATGCTTATTGGTTTGGAAAAAGTATGGAAAGGATAGGATTTGGCTTAGGTATAAGAGCGAGAAAATTTAAGTTGTACATGTTTCATTTGTTTTGCCATAACTTTTTGTACAATCAAGAAATTGAGGTGAGGTTTGTCCTAGATTAAAATTGAGTAATTTGGCTACATTTTTGTGAATTAAGTTCTGCCCAATTTTGGTTAGAAGGGTGTTGAATCTTGCTTTGAAAGTGAAAAATATGGACTGTGTGAACAGTACCCGAGTTAGATGACCTGAAACTTTGGTGCATTTTGTTTTGGTTGATTTAGGAGGAATTGGTGAAATTGGTCTGAATGAAAGTTGAAGCCTATCATGTTATCTTTCCATTGCCACTGATTTTGCAATTTTTCGATATGTATATTGTGAGTTATGACCTGTTGAATGTTGTCTGTTTATGTGCACTATAATGGACCGTAGCCCTAAATGTAGATTTTGTGAGTATTGTGCTTGGAAGCTAAATTAGAGATTTTTGTGACTCGAATTGGCTGAAGTGATCTTTTGGAAATATGTAGAGTAAGCAATTAGCTTTGAAATGAGATATAGTATGATTTTTTTGGATACAAGAATTGGGGGTTATGAATTTTCAAAACCAGAACCTAAGTTAGGTCATTGACTATTGATTAGGGCAACCACTTGCATGATAGTTTTGAGCTTGTTAATGATGGAATTGGCTTCTAAGCACTTCAGGAAAGTGAAGTATGTTGTATGATCTTTCCAGTGATATCTGGTAGAGATTTTTTTGACATTTTTGCAAGGAGTTATGCTTTTTAGAAAATTGCTGTTCAGTTCAGGTGGTTTCAGTGGGCAGAATCTTTGCTGAAATTTTTGACCTATTTAGCAATTGAATTTTGTCCCATGTTGCTCATAAAAGTTGTAGATCATGTTTTGATCTTTCTTTTGGCATAAATTTGGTAATTTTTGGCTAAGTAAATGGGAAATTATGCCCTTAGGAAAATGTTGCACTGTTTTGGAACCCTATGACTAGGCAGTAGATTCGATTAGATTTTTGACACTCTTAGGTGTGAAATTGGTTTGTGTGGTCTTTATAAAACTTGTAGAGTTTTTCATGATCTTTACAACGAGATATGGTTTGTAATTTTCTGATATGCGTGTGAAGAGTTAAGCAAGTTGGAAATTTAGATGGGAGAAGAAAAGGAAAAAGGGGCTATTGAGAGTGTAGATATATATTATGCTGATGTAAAGTGTCGTTCTGTCTTGTATAAATTCGTATTTCTGCAATTTTCGCAGAATAGTGCTTTTATTTCAGTGGGTCCTAATTGGTTAATGTTGTATTTGTATTGTGATGAAAGTGTTCAGGATCAGCATTGGACCCAGTTTGATTATGAATTTCTGTATGTGAAATGGTTAAACGCTATTGAGTGCCTTTTATGACTGTAACTTCTTATGTGATCGAAAATGATTTCGTAAGAAAGAGGGTACAAATAGTTTACTGATTTCCACGCATGTGATGGTTTTAAAAAAATAAAAATGTCTTACTGAGTCTTCGAACTGATTTTACTACTTTAGCATACCACCCTCGTGAAGCACGAGCTCGGACATCACCATCGATGTTGAGTTCGGGTCTTACAGGAGTGGGATGCTACATGGGTAGGCCCGTGGCCAGACTGAAACAACAAAAACAACATTATTTTATAATATTTTTATAAAAATACATAAGGACGAGTCAACCACTAGCCAGCGAGCTTCGGTTAGTCAGGCCACAACTTGACCCGTAAGCCCTTCAACCATATATGTCTCACAAAAATGAAGCATTGACATGGTGTGTGGAACGGTATACGGTAGATTAATATGTTCAATGATTTGCTTTGCTTTCCCCTCCTAAGTCTTGCTCAGTCTTTTGTAAAACTTTGTATCAATTGTATTGACAGGCTTATAGGTTTATTTCATTTTTCATTTTTTTTAAAAAAATCTGACTCGTTGATGCTTGCTGTTTTAGGCCTCTTGAAAATTTTATTTAGTCATTTTACGTATCTTTAATTTTTTATTATTTTTATTTCTATGGATATTATTTTTTGGTTGAAAAAAGGAATTGGTATATAATTGTATTTAAAAGACATGCTATATTAAATAAAAGATTCTTGTACTTTCTGTTGGAAGAAATCTCTACGAATAATAAAACCTGCTTGCAATAAAGAATGAAAAGTAGTCGGGTCGGTCGTGCTAGGCCCGAACCCAGTCATAACGACCCGTGGGCCGATCGGTTCATTCTTCAAAGATCAGTCTTACACCCAATGGCTATGTCAAGCCCAGGTCCAATCTACGCTCCCCTTAGCCCATTCGCAGGTAAGAGTCTCCCATGCATACGTTAAGATCTAAACCTAGCTGCAGCTCCATATATAAGGTATAATTCTCCCGTAAGAGAGGTATGTGATCATTAACCCTAATTTCCTCCATTCACAGCAATCTTACCTTCACCAAAGAACTGACTTGAGCGTCGGAGGGGCTTATCAGAAAACAACCCCGATGTGCCTTCATTGTTTTGCAGGAACCTTCAAGCTAGAATTCTCATGTTCAACAACCAACCTCATGGATCCAAACGGCAACGTACAGCCTCGTCAAAATCAGGCTGAACCAGAACGGTTCAAGATTTTTATGATTGAACTAATCAAACCGGTAAAGTTTTCTATCATTGGTTATAATCCTTCATTTTTCTTTAAGAGAGACATTTTTTTAACTAAGTACAATTACATATGTTGCTTTGTCATTAATCGTTTTTAAATCAATAGATTTCAAATAAATCAAATAACCTTTTTAACTGTTGGTTATCCTTTCTAATGTTGTAGCCCCAATTTACCGTCGTCATACTAGAGTAATAGTTGTTTATCTCTGTCATGCAATATTATTTTGAAAAAAGATAATATTTCCATCTTAACTATCTCAAGCTGACAATTTAAAACCTATAAGTAATTTTTTTTTGAATTTATCTATTATATACATACATATATATAAACAAATTGTATGAGAACATAAGAATAGTACCACCAATTAATGAATACATGTGAAGATGTTATAATTAACATATTGATATATTAAAAGTAAAGATTTGATTAAACATGTGAAAAAGGTTATGTTTGCTCGTGGTTAATTACCTAAGTTTTGGTTGTTGGGACTCAGTTTTAATGTTCATTGAAACGTTGAAAGTTTGAGTTCTTTTTTGTTTATATATATATTTAACTGTCTAATACTATGTTTTAACATTCAACAAAAACCCGGTTACTATTTATTTATACAAATTAGTCTCTATCATTGGTCATTGGTCAGTTGCTAAGAAAGGTGAGAAACAACTATCTAAATTTTGATTTGCTTGTTGTCCTTTGGATTTGTGATTTTCATATTTGTTTATTGCGGTGTCCATTTTGGGATATAATATTCCTTGTTTTCTTTCTCGAGCAATCTTAAGGTCATTTAAGAACTTGTTGGTTTGTCTTTTATAGCTTATGTTAGATATTAGGACAAGATTGGTGGCTTTGACTTCTAATGATAAGGTATGGGCTAGTCCTTCGATAAATTTTGGGTTTACGAGAAGAGAAGATGTTGATGGATTATGAATAGATTCTTAAAACATCGAGACCTTTATAAGGAAGTCATTCGAATTAATACAATGGAGATTTTAGATAAATATAAGACTCATATAGCATACATCAAAGAAACAAAGTGGATGAGGGCTAAAGCTAAAGAGATTAATAGGTTCAAACCTTAGTATTCAGGGTGTTTGAGGCAACGAAATAAGGAAGGTATCTTAGTTGTTAAGAAAATTATACATTATATTGTGGGGCAAAAAGGACTAATGATAGGATTTTTCTATTAAAGATTATAGTGAAAGGTATTGTTTTCAATGTGGTGTGTGCTTATAAACCTCAAGTAAGGTTGGACGAACAACTTAAGCGTCAATTCTAGGAAGAGTTAGAAGAGATAATTTAGCATATCCCTCCTAACAAGAGACTTGTTCTAAAAGGAGAATTTAATAGTCATATAGGAGCAATTTCGAACAAATATTCATAGACTAATGAGGGTTTTCAAGTATGGTGATAGGAATAAAAGTAAGAGTGCTTTATTGGATTTCAAAGCAAAATTTAAGTTGCTGATAGCCAACTCATTTTTTAAGAAAAATGAGGACCATAACTTTTAAAAGTAATATAAAAAAAATCAAATTGACTACTTCCTCGTAAGGCGGAGCGATCATCGTAGTTGCAAGGATTGTAAGGTAATAACTGATGGGTGCTTGTCAACTCAATATATATTGTTGGTTATGGATCTTATAATTAAGACTTGGAGGAAGAAGAAAAGTCCTAAGAGGTACACTAGAGTCAAAAACTGGGTCCTGAAAAGGATACGGTGGAACAACTTAAGGATAAAGTAATATATGGAGAAGAATGGAAATTGTAAGGAGGTGTTAACCAAAAGTGAGAGATAGTAGCAACTCTTTTAAGAAAAGCATTTAAAGAGATATTAGGCGTTTCTAAAAGACCTAGGGGTAAGATGAAATTTTAGTGGTGGAATGAAGATGTAAAAAAGGTTAAGATAAAAAAGATTGCTTATAAAGCTCTATTGGATACACCACAGAGATAGAGAGGTTAGTTAATAGAGAAAGTTACAAAATGGTAAAGAAAGAGGTGAAGAATATATTCTCAAAAGTTAAAAGCAGAGCTTATGAGAAATTATACCAATAATTGGAAATTAAAGATAGAGAAAATAATATTATTGTTGGACCTCAAACTTTTCTTAGAAGATTAGAATTATTAAATAAGAAATTTTTGGCGATTAGTCATGAGTAAAGAACAAATGAATGAAAATTTTTGAACCAAGAAATGATAGACAAAAGTAAAGTAGTGAATTAGAAATGTGGATAGATTCATGCTTTGCTTTGATGTTTTGGTGGATAAGAGATTTTGAAATAGGAAGAATTAAGGTGAAACTTAGAAGTAAAATGAAAGCAAACATAAAGTTGAATTTGTGTAGTAAGTTGATGAAGAATATGTAGATATGTGTATGTTCTGTTATTGGTATTCATGATTAATCATGGATTATAATTTCTTTATGGATGATATTGATTTGAAATGAAGTTGAGAATGAGGAATAAATGAAGTTGAAAAGGTGATCTTAGTATGAGTTGTGTTAAGGAAAAATTTGGAAACAAAATTGGTAGTTGATCTGGAAAATGTTCACTAAGTATGCTTCAATTTTTTAGCTATAACTTTTTTCCTAGTTATCCAAACAAGATGATTATTGATTTTTCATTAAACCAAATACATATGGCTATATTTCTCATGAAGACATAAAATTTAAATTCCGTCTTTAAGAATCTCAAAATTTGTCATGAAGTTGAGAACTAGGTGCAGTACATTGGTGGATGAATGTAAAATTCATATTATGAATTTGAGAAAAATTTTGGATTGATCTAGGCTGAACTAGGAAAAGGTGTCTTCTAGAAAGTTATAAATATTTCTTTTAGGTTTCCAACAGTGTATAGTATGTAATTTTTAGACATCAGAGTTGAAAGTTATGGCCCTTATAAGGGGAGATATTCAGGAGTATAGATCATATCGTCTGTGATGACATCATATAGTCTATGATGACGTCATATCATTTGTAAAAATGTATCGTCTGTGATGATTTCATATTGTCTGTGATGATGTCATATCATCTGTGATGATGTCATATCATCTGTGATGACGTCATATCTTCTATAGCTAACTTTTTGTTTCTTTTGTTGTTGACCGAAACTTCTCCTTCTATGTATTATCGTTTGCTCCATTTTTCACCCTTCAAATGATAGAATCTATCGTCTAGATCTCATTAAAGTTATATATCTTGAAATCCTCTTTTGCACCATCTAAAGAACATCCTAATCTGATATCTGTAGGGAAAGTTATGACAATTTTTTCAATTCATCTGTTTTTTCATTTGGTTTCGTCTGATCGTATCACCTACTCCATTTTTGACCCTTTAGACGATAGAATATCTCTTCTAGATCTTCATAAAAGTTGTAGATCTTGAAGTCCTCTTTTGAACCATCCAAATAACACCCTAATTTGATATCTTTAGGGAAAGTTATGACAATTTTTCCAATTTGCCTACTTTTTTAATTCGTCTGCTTTTTCGTTTGATTTCGTCTGATCTTATTTTCTTCTCCATTTTTGACCCTTCATACTATAGAATTTGTATTTTAGTATTCATAAAAGTTGTAGATCTTGAAATCTTCTTTCAATTCATCTAAAGAACACCCTAATACGATATTTTTAAGGAAAGTTATGATAATTTTCCAATTCATCACCTTTTTCAATTCATCTCTTTTTTGTTTGGTTCTAATCCTATAGTCTTCTCCATTTTTGACCCTTCAAACGATAGAATCTGTCTTTGAAGTCTTCATAAAAGTTCTATATCTTTAAATCCTCTTTCTAACCATTCAAAGAACACCCTAATATAATATCTTTAGGGAAAGTTATGACAATTTTTTCAATTCATCTGCTTTTTCGTTTGGTTTCATCTGATCCTATCGTCTAGTCCACTGTTGACCCTTCAAATGATAGAATTTGTTTTCAATTCCTTCACAAAAGTTGTAGAACTCAAATTCCTATTTGAAACCATCTTAAGATGATCTTAATATGACATTTGTAGAGAGAGTTGTGCCATTTGTCTCGCGACAGGTTCAATATGATTGAGGGTAAAATCATGTTTGATTCTTTCGGCCATACCTTTGTTATCCGACCTCCAAATGAAGTGATTCTTGAACCAATATGTTCTTAAAATATTTTCCTGTCCATCCATAGAATTTGATATCATTTGGTGGGAATTATAAAAATATGGATTGAAACAAAGTAAGGGTATCGGTTAGAAGAGTATGAATGGGATGTTTTACTGAACATACTTTTGTATTTTGATTATGTCTTCATCGGTATAGCTCCAAATAAGATGATTCTTATTTCAAGATAAACTAAAGACATGGATCTACAAATTATATGAAGAAATCAAAATCTAATTAAGTCTATAAGACTTTCAATTTCTAGGAGGAATTTAAGTATAATGTACTATTTCAATATAAGGGCAGTCCGAAAATATTTGGGGCAATACTTTTAAAGTTCTAAACCAAATGGATTGATTTTGGTGTCATTAGAAACTTAAGACAATGGGGAAAATTTTTCTAGAAGAAAGTGTTATGTCAAAATGTTCAAGGGTACTTTTGACAAGACACTTAAGCATAAAAGATATAAGACATAAATGGAAGGACAAATAAGACAATTCTCAATCATTAAGGGCATAATTGGAAGAAGAAGTGTTGTCTTACATTTTAAGAAGAGAGAAGAATGAAAAATGAAGAGAAAAAGAGAGATTGTCACGAAGAAGAGAGAGAAATCCAAAGAGAAGAAAAGAAGGAGAGAAAGAAGAGAAAACAAGCTAGGGTTTCAATTGTATTAGCCTTCAAGAGAGATTTTAAGGTTGTTCAAGAAGAGAAACAAATAGAGGAAGAGAAGAGCTTCCCTTTGAGCTAAAGATCCCTTCATTTGGTGAAGAATGAAAGTAAGATCATTTTTAAAATTTTTAGAATTTTGGAAGGATTTTAGTCATGAAGTTTAAAAAATGCTTGAGTTTAAGTATTTTAGAACCAATTTTAATGATTGTGTTTGAGGGATTTTCAATTGAAAACTCTATTGAGTGAAATTTTTGTTATCGTATAAAAGGATCAAAAAAGGCAAAAGGACAAGAGAAGATGCATTTTTTAGCAAGTCTATAAGCGAGAAAATCAAGGTGGGTATATGTTTATAATAGAGTAATTAAGTCGCTAATGTTTACTTTGAATCAAGAAAGTTTAATATTTCCAATTGCATCATAAGTGTTGCATTTATTACTTTTGAATGATTTGAGAAAGTGCAAAATGTTGTTATATAAGTTGTGTGATGATTTATGAAAAGACTTTGAAAGTGATTTTTAAAAAAGATAACATGTTTATGAAATCATGGTTTTGACATATCTCATGTTTATGAAAAATCAAGTTAAAAAAAAGTGTCATTTTAGGCAATATGTTTTACAAGTCATGAAATACATGTTATATGAGTTTGTGGTGGTCTCCTAAGTTAAGTCAAGTGCACTTCGACAAAAGGCTTCTCCCGCCTGCCCATTAATGACATGGAGTTCCTTCATAGATTTCCATAAGTTCACGGCTATACAAGACCATTATGTGGAAATGCGTAATACGTTCTATTTTGGATCCACCCGAACCATTCTGATGTGCTTATGTGTTTATGTTATGTGAACAAGTTTGATGCATTCATGTTTTGTAGTTTGAGATTTTGACTACATGATGAGAGTTTTTAGAAACAAGTGCTTTATAAACTCAATGAGAATTTTCTATGACAAGTGAATGTTTTCAATGGCTTTTGCTTATTTTTTGTTATAAATTGTTACCCACAAGCTTTCAAACTCACCAATTTTCTGTCTCATCTTCAAGTGATAGTTAAGAGATCAGGTGATCAAGAACCTAAGGGAATTTCTTCAAATTTGCTATTTTGTATTTTGTAATAAGTCAAAAGGGGTGGTTTTTTAAATGTAAAGATATTATGAAAAGAATCATTGTGTTTTGTAATGGGCTCAAGTGATTACTGAAACTCTGATGTGTTCAATAATGTTTGCATCTTTGTGGCTAAAATTGTTTTAAATAAATCGAGCTGATTTGATTATCGATTTTCTGCATATGAGTAAGTTGTTTAAGAAAATTTACAATGAGATTCGACCATTTACTGGCTCCGAATGTTGGGCTCCGGAAGCGAGGTTCAGCATTGTTTGGTATCAAAGCCAGGTTGATTAATCGATGATGGTTAAGGAGATTTCATGGGAATACGCTCACGTTTTATGATTTCGCAAGAGTTGGGTTCCAGAAATGAGATCTAACGATTATTAAGTTGGCAAGAGCTTGTAAACAGAAAGCGAGAGAATTAGATTAAGTTTATTGTATAAAAGATGAAGTAGGACAAGTGGTCATTGTGGAAAATGACATTAAGAGAAGATGACAGAGATATGTCTATAGCCTTTTTAATGGAGGCATAGAGAATAATATCTCTTTAGGTGATCTTAGCATGTTTGAGAGGTATCGTAATTTTATTTATTGTCGGCAAATCACAAATGAAGAAATCAAAAGACCATTGATGGAGATAAAGAGTTGAAGGGCAGTAGGGCCTAATGAGATGCCTATAGAGGTGTGAAAGAGTCTAGGCGAAGAGAGTTTTACTTAACTAGCCAAATTTGTTAATGTGTTAAGTCTACAAAAATTTCAAATGAATAGAGACATAGTAAGCTAACTCCTCTATACAGGAATAAATGAGACATCTAAAGATTTAACAACTATATATATATATATTTAGCCACACCGTAAAGTTATGAGAAAAGGTGATTGAGAAGAAAGTAACAAAGGATACACCTATCTCAGAGAACCAGTGTGAGATCCCATATCAGTTGGAGAGGGAAATGAAGTACATCTTATAAGGGTACGGAAACCTTTCCCTTAAAGACGCGTTTTTCATACCCTAACGCACCGGATCCCATCAGAACTCTGAGGTTAAATGTGCTAGAGCAAGAGTAGTACCAAGATGAGTGACTTTCTAGGAAGTTCTTGGGAAAAGCAAAATTGTGAGGACTTGGCTGGGCCAAGGACCAAAGTGGACAATATCTGTGAGCGGGTTATCTAGGCCGTTAGAAATGGTATTAGAGCTAGTTTTCAAATCATTATGTCAGCTAAGCTGGGCCCTAAGGGGGTGGAGAATGTGAGATCTCACATCGGTTGGAGAGGGGAACGAAGTATGTCTTATAAGGATACGGATACCTCCCCCTTATAGATTCGTTTTTTTATCCCCCATCGCATCGGATCCCGTCATAACTCTGAGGTTAAATGTGTTAAGAGAAGAGTAGTACTAGGATGGGTGACCTCCTGGGAAGTTGTAGGAAAAAGCAAAACCTTGAAGGCTTGGTTGGGTCAAGGCCTAAAGTGGACAATATATGTGAGTGGGTGATCTGAGCTGTTACAACTAATTTAGTTTCATGTCAGGAAGGTCCATAACAAAAGATTTACATCTCCTTAGAAGATTAAGGGAATATTATAGGAAAAGACAGCATAACATATACATAGGTTTTATTGACTTAGCGAAAGCTTATGATATGGCACCAAAAGAAATCCTATAGAAGTGTTTAAAAATTAAGATAGTTCTTATGACCTATATACGGGTTATTAAACATATGTATAGAGGTGTAAAGACTAGAATAAGGACGAAAGGAGAAGAAATAGAGAATTTTTATCAATATTGAGCTATGTTAAGGATCCTTATTGAGCCATTTTTTGTTTCCAATAGTGATGGATAAACTCACCAAGAATATCCAATGTAAGGTGCCTTGGTGTATGTTGCTTACTAATAAAATTGTTTAAGTCAATGAGACAATAGAGGATATCAATGTCAAATTGGAACTTTGGAGGGATATGTTAGAGTTGAAAGGTTTTAAATTAAGCAGGACTAAGACTGAGTACTTAAGTGTAACTTTTTTAACTATAGGGTAGCTTATGATGTGGAGGTAAAAATTATTTCAGAAATTATACTACAGAAAGAGTATGTTAAGTATCTAGGATCTATTATCTAAAGCAATGGAGAGATCAATAAGGGCATTGTTCATCGTATTAAATTAGGATGACTAAAATGAAGAACTGTATCAGGAATTTTATATGACAAGAAGATATTACTCAAGCTCAAAGGTAAATTCTATCATTTAATGATTAGGTCGATCATGATTTATGGGGCAAAATGTCAATAGATGCATAATTATAAGTTAATGGTGGCGGAGATAAGAATATTCCATTTGTTATGCAACATTATTAGAAGAGATGAAGTCATGAATGCAATGATAAAAGAAAAATAAAAAATAACTAATATTAATAAAAAATTAAGAGAAACGAGACTTAGGTGATTCAGATATGTTATGATGAGACATCCTGATGTTTCAGTGAGAAAATGTAAAAAATTGTAGTTAAAAATTGTAAAAAGAAAAAGAAAGGGCTAAGAAAAAGTAATAGATGGTAATAAAAAATGATATGACTCTGTTAGAACTTATCAAGGGCGTGACCCTTAATAAAAATGTTTGACATACTATAATACAGATAAAAGATCTTACATTGAGAATTTCTTATCTTTTTCATAAGTCTTTTAATTATTTTCTTTCGAATCTTATATCTTGTATTTAGCTTAAACATTTAATATGTAGTACTTCTCTCTTAGTTATTTATCTTAAGCACTCCTTTACTTAGTCTAAACATTTTCTCATAATGACTTGTTTGTTTTCTTTTTTGCTTGTGTATTTATATCGAAAACAACATTTCTATTAATTAGAGGTAAGATTACGTATTTTTACACTTTTTCAGACCTCGCGTATCAATGAGAATTATATTGCAATATTATTGCGTTTAAATTAAAATATTTAAAAATTTGAAAATCTTTATGAACTATAATGAAAATAAAAACGAATTGAAATGCCATAAAATAAAAAAGAAAAATAAATGTGTCCTATTATCACTTTTTTGCATAATTTAATTTTAAAATACTCCAAATAAGTTTAGAGTTTAAAATTTTAAAAGAATATATGATATAATTGAAGTTTGATAATTGACCACTGGAAAGAAATTAAATTAAATATTTTACTTATTGATATAAACATTTTGTATCTTTGATTAAATTTGTAACTAATTTTTTTTTAAATAAACTCGTACATTTTTGCGTGAGAATTGTTAGATTGAGCCACGTGGAGCGTCGATGACCATCTATCACGACATATAATCCTCAAATCACAGGACCACCACTCTCTCTTCTAAGTTCTGGCGTCTAACCATCATTCATTTTCCTTCTGTAACGGATAATCTTCATGGCCTCCACTCCTCTTCCATCGCAGGCCGCGGCCGCCGCTACCGCCACCTCCTCCCCTTGTCGGCAATCTTTTCATATTCATTCCAGCTCACCCTTCCTCACTTTCCATCACAGATATCATCGACCAATTACCAAACTTCACGTCAGCTCACCAGCAAACAAATCATTTGCCACGTCCAAAACACCCTCCAAAAACCCCACGGAAGAAGTCATCTTTTTCGATGGCGGAGCACATTACGGAGACCTAGTAGCGAACCTGCTTTTGGGTTTCACTCTTCTTTGGCTACCATTGACTTTAGCAGCAGTTTCAAGGGCTTTTTACCTCAGGTACAGATTTACCAACCTACGAGTTACAGTGATTTCAGGGCTAACTGGTCAAGACAGGAGCGATTTTTCTTACAACGTGATTAAGGATGTCCAAGTTGTGCCACGTTTCATTGGTGAATGGGGCGATATTATAATCACTTTGAAAGATGGTACTAAGGTTGACCTCAGGAGTGTTCCTAGGTTTCGAGAGATTGCCAAGTATTGCCTCTCAATGGCTGAGAAACCTCAAGTTTTGAAGGAGAGTGGACCTAAAGGATTTTGAGTGAATTGATCATGTACATTTTAATTCTCGAGTTTGTGGTGGTACGTCAAGTTTTCACTCCCTTTTTCTTTTTGACCAATTCAGTCTAATTTTGCAAATTGTAAGTTAGAACATGCTGCATAAGTGTGTAGATAACTTGAAGGGTAAACTTGGTTAATGTTGTTTATACTTTTTCCTGCGTTGAATCGAATTTCTGTTTAGCTATAAATGGTGTCTCAATGGCCAAAGTCCTGAAGATTGGGCACAGGCATCCAGGGATTTGCATATATTCTTAATAAAATAGTCTAGCATCCGTCTGCCGTTACTTAGAATGAAAAACCTTTTTGTGTTCGTAAAGATAGAACTAAAACTCGTTCGGGAGACGATACATCTAAGAAATGCAAATGTGGGTAGTCTGGGTAGGCTTCTGTTGCACAGTAATGTAACGTCCTTCACACTTTTGGGCTAGATGTATAAGAAGTTGAAGAAAGCCCGAAGAGATATGACAATGTAGGCCATTAGAGGGAGGTGAGTTAATAAAGAAGTAAGTCCTTGTTTGTTTAAAGGTTATTCAAGGTGTTTAGTATTTATAACTAACTTAAAGATAAAAAGCAAAATAGGTAAGTTTTCGACTATGATATTTTTATTAAATAGGTATATAAGTTTTTTAGCTTCATTTTTATTGTTAGCATATGGTAAGCCGATAAAGAATACTAATTGTTTTTGAGTTTTGAATGAAAAAAGTTCATGTTCTAAGAAAACATAAAGTATAGTGATAAGTGGAACATGCATATTGAATCATTATATAAATATTCATGTTTTTAATTGTAAAATCATTTTTTAATTTTTGACTTAATATAACAAACTCTTTCTCTTTATTTTTTATTAATTTTATCATTAAAAATTAAATACCAAAAAATATTTCAACATTTAGTTTTAGAAGTCTATTAAGAGAAGACATAAATCAAACTCATACTTTAATCTGATTTGATCTCAAATACTTGATCCTCTATCTAATATCAAAACGAACAACATCAAATCTCAATAATGATCATTTAACTAAAAGAGTCAAATTTTGAGATCAAGATGATGTTGAGATGGAAGAGACAGAGAGGCTTACTTCAACTTCCTTCAAAGATAAACTCATATCCCAATTTGCGAGAGAAATCAACATCAATTTGGATGAGGCTCCTGTTATTGATTTGATAGAGGAAGATGTCGAGATTATGGAGGAAGCCATTCTATCCATTAATTTATCAGACTGGATTAAGCATACACTAGTTGACTTTATACAACATACTGTGTGTGCAGTTGTTGGGAGGATCCTTTGGGTTTCAAAAGCCTATAAACACGAATCCAAGCCTTATGGAAACTAGAAGTGAGTTATAAGGTGATAAATCTAGAAAACCATTACTTTTCAGGGAAGTTTCAACTGTCCAGCGACTACGTACATGTCCTTTTGGATGGTCTTTAGATGTTTCGGAGTACCTATCTAACAGTCTAGTCATGGAATCTGACTTTGTTTACTATGGATGTTATCCAGAAAGCCATTGTAGCATGAGTTAGATTTCTTGGCATGCCTCTTCAGTATTATCATAAGAATGTGATTCGGTCCATTGGCCAACTTATTGGTCTTGTGATTCATATTGAACAATACGTCCATGGGGGATCGAGGTAAATATGCTCGTCTTGCAATAGAAGTAGACCTCACCAAGCCGTTGATCTCCAGAATTAAAGTTGATGGTCGTACAAAAACTGTTGATTGTAAAAGGCTACTTAAAATTTGTTTTTCTTATAGAAAGTATGGCCATAGAAAACATTTCTATGGCATGTCCTACTAACACTCCCAAACTAGAATCGGCAATGGAAACTACCTAGATAAATAGGGAGGCCCAAGGAGGAGGAGATCTGAATTAGTCCAATGAGACTCTCTTTGGCCCATGGATGCATACGTCAAATTGCACAAAGAGAAATTACAAGAATTATGGACCAAATTCTGTTATGAAAAATATTTTTTCGAGTAACGTACAAAGTGAAAAGTGGAGTGGGGAAAGGAGGATTTGGTTCGCGTTCTAATTCTTTAGCTGACCTGGAAGAACCTGCCTATAGGGAGGCATTGAATGCAGCAATACTAAGGAAGACTTTATTGCACAAGGTAAAGGTAATATTAAGAAACAAGATGAGCCCTCCAGCAGTCAAAGAATAAAGCAAGCTAATACAAGTGGGCCAAAGGGCTATACATGGGCTAATACAAATAGACTAAAGCAAGCCATGCGAAAGGGAATAATAAACATGTTGGCACTAAAAACAATGACATGCGATTGACTTTCAAAGAAAATTCCAAGACTAATCTAAGTTTGATATGAGACAAACTTCCAAGCCACTAGCTATTCAAACACTAAACCATGTGGAGATGCAATCTCTTGAGATCATTAATAAATCTACTAAACTAGAGCCCAACAAGAATACAGTTGTTGCAATAAGGGAACATTATGAGGGGGTTAAAAATGATGAAAATAATATGGAGATATCTACTAGTTGGAACTCTATACGAGATGAGGGTCAGAGGCAATAGGCAAACCTCCTAATTTATGCAATAAGAGGGGCATTGAAGCATCAACCAAATTGAAGATGAAGAGGAGTTGCTGTGTGATGAAACCAACAACAAAGATTTCAGAGGTCTTCGAATAGAATTTCTTTAATGATTTGGACTCCTTACAAGATATGGAGGAAGGGGAGGAAAGTGATGAGGGTATGTAGGAGACGCCTCCACAGGAATAGAGGTCGGTGCTCTCTTTTTCATTTTATAGTGAGCATAATACAAAACTTTTTTGTTTGGAACTGTTGTGGTGTAGGGAATGACAAGTTCATGAAATTTTTTAAACAGTATGTTAGGATACATAATCCTAGTGTTGTGGTTTTAGTGGAGTCTAAAATAAGTGTCTACATTGCTGATGATGTTATAGCTAAAATGGTTTTTCCTTTCTCTCACTGAGTGGAGGCCTATGAGTTTCATAGGGGTATTTAGATTCTCTGAAAGGAATGTATTGAAATCTCTGTCATTACAAATCATCCTTAATTTATTCATGTGAAGGTATCATGGAGTGCCAGAGAATAGTGCTTTCTTACTGCTATCTATACTAGTCATTTGGCTTCCATTAGAGTAAACTTGTGGCCTATTCTCACTAAACTAAGTTTTGTTGTTGACTCTTTCCTTTGGTTTCTTACTGAGGATTTGAATGCTCGCTTATATGGTGATTATAAGAAAGGTGGATTAGTTTTGTGCTCCCATCCTTACCCTCTCTTTTATCAATGGGTTCAACATTGTAATATCATGGACATGGGATTTAATGGTCCTAGATATACGTGGTCGAGAGGTAGACTATTAGAAAGGATTGGTTTGGCTCTTAGTAATCAGAAGTGGTTTGAATATTTTTCAGATCTCTTTTGTTTTACATCCCCTAAAATTTTATTCAAACCATCGTCCTCTTGTTATTCAACCCATCCTAAGAAGGAATGTTGATCAGAGATGTGCATTTAGATCTTAAGAATGTATTTAGTAGTATTGGTAAAAGGAAACGCATTTTAGAAGCAAGACTTTCTAGAATACAAATTGCCTTTGAGTATTATCGTTCCACTTCTTTGCAACAACTAGAAGCTTAATTGATAGTGGAATATGAACGAGTCCTTACTCAAGAAGAGTTACTCTGGCAAAAAAGATCTAGAAGTGATTGGATTCAAATAAATACTACTTATTATCATGCCAAAACTAGAGCCTGTTGAAGTAAAAACAAGATTGAGATGCTTAAATTGAATGGTCAGTGGTGTATGGATGAGGATAAACTAAAGCAAGGAGTAATATAATATTTCTCTCAACTTTATACAAAAGAAACAAATAATATTCCAGAGTATAGTGCACGAGATAATTTCCCCACTAAGAAATTATGATATTTTGCATTTGACTAGACAGTGGAAAAACAAAAGGTAAGACAAGCTCTTTTAGATATGGATCCTATGAAGGCAATAGGAAGCAATGATCTTTCTACTTTTTTTCTTTCAAAATCAATGGGTAGTTGTGGGAGATTCATTCACGAGAATGGTCCAACAAGCATTTTCGAGAGGTCATTTTCCTGCTGAGATTAATACTACGCTCCTTGTTTTTATTCCCATGATGGAGGCCCCAAAATCTTTCAATCATTTTCGTCCAATCAACCTTTGTAATGTAGTGTACAAACTCATTACAAAAGTGCTAGTCAATCATTTAAGGACCATCTTGCCATACCTTGTGCATCCTAATCAAACTATTTTTGTGCATGGAAGAAACATCACTAATAACATTATTATAACATAGGAGGTAATTCACACTATGCAAAGAAGTATTGGGGGTAAGTATATGGCAATCAAAATTCAGCTTCAAAAAGCTTATGATAGGCTCCGATGGAAATTTTTAGAAGATACTCTCATGGATATTGGCATTCTTAGCATTATTGTGTAGCTAACTGTTAGCTGTATTATCTCATATTCTATGCAAGTCTTATGGAATGGCAATCTTACAAGGAAATTTTGGCAGTCGAGAGGAATTAGATAAGGTGACCCAATTTCTCTGTATTTATTTGTTCTCTATATGGAAAATCTTTCCTTGGCTACTGAAAGAAAAGTTCGAGAAAGAAACTGAATCCCTTCCAAAACAAGTCGTCATGGTTTGACAATATCACATCTATTTTTTACAAATGACCTTATCTTATTTGCCAAAGCTTCTAGAGGCCAAGTTGAGAAGCAAGTGTCTGACGAGTTTTCTTCCAACTCTGGGTGTCACTCCTTCACAACCGAGAATAGGGGTACTGTTGGTAGAGTCTTAAGAAGACTATCTAATTGGTCTACAAAATGTCTCTCCTTTGTTGGTAAAACTACTCTAACATAATATTTTCTCTTAACTATTCCTTGTTATACAATGCAAGCAACTTACATCCCACAGGCAACACTTAATTAGATTGAAGAAAATTGTAGTCAATTCATTTAGGGGGAAATTAAGGTGAAAAAAGACTACAACATATACCAACCTAAAGATAGAGGAGGTTTAGGGCTAAGAAAGTTAAAGGAGTGCAATGAAGCGTTTATCATGAAACTTGCTTAGCAAATTCTATCTTCACCCTATGTTCTTTAGGTGAGAATTTTACATCGCAAGTATAATGAAGTTGAAAGAATTCCTCATATTTTTATGCCAAAAAATTGTTCTTTTTTATGAAGGGCCTTTTGTAAGATTTGGTCTCAAATGATTTTTGGAATCTGATGGGCAATTGGTTATAGAAAGATAGTGAAATTCTGGGATGACATTTGAATGGGAGACACCGCCCTTTCTGTTGTTTTTAGGGTACACCTAATAGATAAGTAAAGAACCTTAACTGTCTCTGAGATAACAAATTAGTTTGGAAATTGGCGGTAGGACTATATATCATCAAAGTTGCCTCCTTCTTTTTGTGTAAAGATTGCAGGTGTGAAGACACCTTCTCCACATGATGGTAATGACCAGTATTATTAGGGTTTATCTGATTCGAGGAGTTTTTTTTGTCAAATCAGCATATAAAGCTATTTGTAGAAATTCCTGGCATCCCTCTGATAACGTCTAAAAGTTGGCTTGGTAATTCTAGGACCTCAATGCATTCGATCATTTCTTTGGCAGGCTTTCTAGGGTAAGCTATTAACTAACTTGGAATTATGTAGATGACATATTGGGAAGCATCCTTACTGTGAAACCTGCCATGGTGTGGAGGAATCTTTGGTTTATATTCTCTAGGATTGCATTGAAGCACTTGTCATTTGGGAACACCTAATTTCTCGTATTCATCTAAAAGGTTTTTTCAACAACAATTTTAAAGATTGGTTGGCTAAAAATCTTTCTAAAAAAGAGGGTTCAATTTTGATGATGATTGGAAGTTTATTTTTGGGGTTACTTGTTGGCTTATTTGGAAGTGGGGTAATAGTAGAGTTTTTGCAAACAAAAATCTTAGGAGTAAGATTTCAATCATCATAGCTCAAGTTAACGAGATTAAAAGAGTTAACATTATGGCTAATGAGACTAAGCCTTTGCAACATGAATGTTTAATTGGTTGGGTCCCTCCAAGGGAAGGATGGATGAAACTTAATACAAATGGTGCCTTTAAAGCTTCAATTGGTGTGGCTACAGTAGGTGGTCTGTTAAGGGATCAAAATGGATTTTGGAAGGGAGGCTTCTTTATGCGCATAGGTAATTGTACTCCTGTTGCCATTGAGCTATGGGAGGTTCTGCAAGGATTAAAGTTAGCTTAGGCAGTTGGTGTTCGAAATCTCATCTTGAAGGTGGATAGTATTTGGGTGGTCAAATTGCTAACTAAGGACAATGTATCAATCAATCAAAATTGTTCCCTTGTGAATGCTGTTAGAGGATGTTTAAGCTATGATTGGCTAGTGCAAATTGTTCATAGTTACAGGGAAGGAAATTGTGCGACAGATTGGATGGTGAATATTACAATGAATCTCCCTCATGGCTACCATGAATTTTCTCTTGCTCTTGTTGGTATTTTTTATATTTTAGAAAGGGATAAGGTTGGAGTTGCCTTCTCTCATTTATGTCCTATAAATTAAAACTTTTTCCTCTTCTTTCATAAAAAAACTATGATTAGTTGATCTTTGAAAGGTTTATAGTTGATAATCATAAAACTGAACCTTTATTTTTCAGAGTATATAGATAATAATATACTCGCCTTCTCAATTCTTACCAACTTCTCTTGAATTTCAATAATGCAAGCTTTCTAATAATACTTAGGAATATACAAAACATTTACAAACCTTTGGCACAAATCCTCCAATATATTTAATTCTAAGCCACCTTAAAGCATATAACATGTCAAACTTGTATAAGACAAAGCTTATCATAGTGACTAGCCAACTAAAAAAGTTGTATGAATTAGATCAACATATCAGTCTCACCAGTTATATACTGACACAAAATAATATTATTTGATGTGTCATCAGGCAAAGCCAAAAATACACTTATATTAACCTAGATAATTCTTTTACAAGAGGAATATTAACGAAGTCATTGCTATTGTTAGAGGCTTATAATAGGATGATAAACCTAAGCAACTATGCGATGCAATTTAAAGAAATAATAAATTTAAAGGAAGCAA
>JANIHY010000001.1:3092162-3107074 GCA_027479065.1 Erythroxylum brevipes
AATGTAGAACCTTCTTGTCTACTTTGACAAGCCTCGTTAAGGACTTATAACAAACCCTTCCTAAAGGCAAGTTTCAAGTAGTTAATTAAATAATTAGTTTTAAGGCATACTTTTAATCAACAAGCACATGCCATGAGATTCAATGGCCTTTTCAAAGTTACACAATTTGAACCAATAGAAAATATTCAAGTTGGTGTTAAATAAATGAGAAAGGAAAGAAATTTGAGACAATTAAGCATACAATATATATCTATATAACCCTTACAATTTTTACAAAGCAAAATATACTAAATAATCACAACTAAAAAAAGGAGGACAAAATAATGCAAAGATACATATATTCCCAACTAATTTCATCTAATATATAACTACCGTAATACTCTAGCTTAAATTGAGCATGCAAGTTATAAATTTCCCACTTATGAAGAAGAAAGTGAAAATTTTGTTTTCCAAGACCTTTACTAAACAAATCTTCCAACTATGAATGTGAAAGAAGATATCGTGGCAATATTTCTCTGAAAAGAAGCTTTTATCTAATAAAAGGATATTCTATTTCAATATGTTGTATTCGCTCATGAAAGACTAGATTTAGAGCAATGTATAATGCCACCTGATTGTGATAAAATGGAATAGTAGCAAATTACTCGACTAATAAGCTATGAAGCCATATTAGCTCACTAATTGTTATCGTCATTATTTAATGAGTGTTAAATTTTAATTATCTTCTTTGATTGTCATGAAATCGCAAAAGTTCCTCATTGTAAATAATAACTAATAAATAACTTTCTGGTGATAAGACAATTCACCCAGTCTTAATCACAATATGCTAGTAGATTGTGACCATAATCATTAGCCAATATAACACCTTGTCAAGCGGTGGCCTTCAAGTAGCGTAAGATACGATTAAGTGCATCCTAATGTTTTACCCTTGGATCATTAACAAATTGACTCAAGATATGCATTGTATATGTAATGTCGAGATAAGCCATTGATAAATAAAGTTAGCGACCAACCAATCTCTTATACCAAGTGGCATCTTCGAGGGGGTGCTCCATTTAATGTTTACAATTTGTTATTCGAATCTATTGGCACACTAATTGGTCTTGCTTCTAATATTTTGGTATCATGCAAAATATCTAACATATACGTATGATGGCTTAAGAAAATTCCTGAAGATTTGCATGCCACTTCAATACCTAAAAAATATTTCAAACTTTTTAGATCTTTAATGCTAATGATCATTCAAATAATTTTTTACCTTTCATATATACTTGAATTATTTTCAACCAAGATAATATCATCTATGTACAACAATAACCCTAAGAATACACCTTTAATACTTTTGACATTTTTACAAACTAGTTATGGGAAGCTTGCTTCAAACCATCAAATGACATTTGTAATTTATAAATTGCCTCAGGAATAATGGAAGTAATCTTAAGAGAGAGATGTGCATAAATTTCTTCGTCAAGATCTATTCATGCAAGAAAGCATTATTTACATCCATATGGTGCAACTCCTATCCTTGTGTTATCGTTACTAATGGAAAAGTTCTCATAGTTACCATTTTTGTAACCAATTCATATGTATCATTGTAATCTTCTCCTTCAATTTGTATGAACCCTTGTGTCACAAGTCTTACTAAAATCATTTGATTAACCCACTGGAGTTGTATTTGATATGGTAAACTCATTTATATCTAACTAGTATCTTCCCTAATGGAAAAGTAGTAATGACGTATGTATCATTGTCATTAAGTGCCTCAACCTCCTTCCTTATTGTTTTTAACCATCTTGGTCCTTGACAGCTTTTTTATAACTCTTTGGTTCATTACTTATCATAATTGCTCCTAGAAAAGCTTTATAAGAGCTACTAAACTTATTATACGAAATAAAGTCTGTTATAACATAAACCTTGCTGGCATATGCTAACAAATCAATGAATATGGAGAGACGTATTTAATAGTTGGGCATTCATAACCATCCAAATACTTCAGCAGTGACGAGTCTTCTATGGTCGATCATCAATGGAACAACTGGTTGAAATTCATTTTCTTGCCTTAAAATGTTATCACTATTATTATCTATGCCTTTAGAACTAGTGGATTACAAATTGATGGGCTAAGATGAAGACTCACTCTTTTGTGGCGATTTTATACTGTGACTTTGAGGAATGGTCCTGTCCTCTTTAAAATGCAACCTTTTGCGATTAGGGATTTCTAGTTTCATCACTATATGACGTTTCATCATTTTTATGAACCAACATATCATTATGGGTAGTAAGATCATCAATTACTACTAAACGTAACCAACTATAAGCTCCTCTTCATTGTTAAGTCTATTTCTTTCTTTGTAAAGGAATGCATTTTCATTTGATATAAAGATATCTTTTATGTCTACACTATATATATTCCACCCTTTCTTTCCATATAGGTATCTAACAAATATGCATCAGGTATCAAATTTATCTGGTTTTCACCTTGGTCTTTTTGTATAGCAAAGATATCCAAACACCCCAAACACCCTAAATTATTCCTAGAGTAACTTGAAAACACAAACCTCATTTTAGAAATATTAAGCCTTACATATAATGCACACAAGAAGTTTAAAGTATATAAGTAAGGATTATTGTTGGATTTAGAACACATAAATTTGAGCAATTAGATGAGTTTGAGGTCTTAAGGATATGGGATTATTAACATGTCAGACCTTACTTTTAGTGATCTTTCTTTAAAAAATGGTGATTGTGTTTATCCAACAAACGTGAAATAAATCAATATAAATCTTATAAAAATATTTTTATTAAATTATATATCAAGTGTGGGGGCATCATTTCAAAAGAATCATGATTATGAAGGCAAAACAATCATACTATATTCTAAGATCAAGACAAGCAAAATACCTTAAATCTAACAGCAGGTGGAACACCTTAGGATTAATGCTAAATAAAACATCTTAGGCTAACAAAAAACAAAATAACATGTTAAACAAAAAGAGGATCAACAAAATAAATAATGCATAAAATGATTGACCACATGACTAATAAAAACCATGTATCAATTAATAAAATAAAACAACAAGCAAGTATAAGGTGAAACAACAAATTAACATAATGATATACATATGAGATAAAATAATATAGTAGAAAAAATATTTTACTTTTAACAACATATTTACTAATCAAAATGGAATAAGAGATGGAATAGTTAATAATCGAGACACCAAAGTTAAGAAATATAATGAATAATTAAAAATAAATAATTAAATGTTATTATACAAATTTGAATTAAAAATGTCAACAAATTTTCCATCAGGCTTGCAATAGAAATTAGGAGTTAATGTTATAGAATAATATGTTTTGTTGGACTTGGAATGAAGGACAAATATAATAATGGCATTTGATGTGCAATTATATATCTATTAGGACATTATCTAAATATTCACATTTCCTAAATATAAAATTATTCTTAAATCTTTATTAGCCATGAGTATTATTGACTGTGATTACAATATTTCATATGAGAGTAAGGAGTTTCTTTAGCTATAAGTGACTCTTTACTTAGTGATCATGTTCATCTTTCTTTAATTCTCTCCATAGCCAACCTCCCTTTTAATGTTAAACATACTCTTGCCAATCAAATTGAACACTTACCTATCTTCCTGCAGAGAGCCATATTTATGATACTTCATTACATTTGCTCAATCCCTACATTATACTCCCGTTACCATTCTTAGATAAGAAGTATAAAAATTATTCTTTCTACCCATCGTCTAAAAGTCAAAAAAATCATCCAAAGTTTCCATCTAGAACAGTGTGGTTTGAAAGCTACTACAATAAAACAATGTGTGAAGTTAAAAATTCCAATGGAACTCATCTCTCAAAGGGTAAACATTAAAAAAAATAGTATTTATTTTTTCAGGTCTATGAAAAAGAATATCATAATGTAGACTTATAAACTTTAATTCAACCAATTTTTATTAAATTTAATCTCAAATGCCTTAGTCCATATCTAAACTTAAATAATCTAAGTTGATAGAAATTGCATTATATCACGTACCATGCCAAAAACCGTACCAATTTAGGTATATTTGACAACATCTGGCAAGTTCAATTATTGATCCAAATGTTCTCCTACGAATGAAAGTTTGAGCTGAGCTTAGCTAAAAGTTTAAATTTTTTTTTTATCATGGTGTATTGAAGACAACTACTCTAAACCTTCTCTTCTCTCCCTTTTCTACCCCCCAACCCCTATAACATATCGTCAGCATACATTGTCCCTAAAATTTTAACTTTAACCTTACTTGAAATCTTAAAGCTCGAGCTATCTCAATATATTTTTGCGCTTTCTCTTTACTCTATCATTTTGTTATGGATTTTTTACCAGAAATTTTTTAATGTAAGATCTCATTTTCATCAAAGTATTTTGTCAAGGATCCTAAAAACTAAATTTTGCTATCACTTTGTTACCTCTACACCAAATTGTCTTTTAACCATAGCAAACTTAGAGAGAAACACCTTATTAGTTTCATATTTTTCCCTTGGCAAATAAACTCATATGGCTCTACTATAATTATCCACTAGTGTTAAGAAATAATATGTGTATGACAAACTTTTAGTATGATACTTTCATTACAAATCATAATGTATTAATCAAAAAATGCGTGAAGCTTTATTATTACTTAATGAAAAGGGAGTTTTAGTCCATTTGGATTTATGACAAATTTTGCATTTCTTAATATCACTTCTAGTAGATTCAAAATCACATATCTCATAAATATAAAAAAAGAGTACGATAAGATGCATGTCATAATCATTGATGCCATAGATCCTCAAAGTTATCTTTCTTGGTCTCTAAAGCCATATAATTCTGAATGCTTCTCAAATAATATACACCATTCAACAAATCACCCAGTACAATTAGTATTCTTCAGGTGGCACCCTGTATAACATACATGTTCAAACAATAAGTAACAATGCATTGCATATCATCACTTACTTATCTAAAAAATTCAAATTGCATTTAAAGGTATGGATATAAAGCACATATTTATATAATATCTTAAATCAACCTTTATATTCTCATTTTTAATGACATTCAATGTCAATCTATTAGGAATAGTAAATGCATTTCTAAGATTTAGATCCTAAATATTTGAACCCTATCCAATTTTGCCTTTACAAAGTGTCACTGTCAAATTTCAATTATGTCATACTCTCACAATTAGAACTCTTACCATTAAGAGTATGTGCAATTGATTTTTAACATTATTAGGTCCTAAAAAGCTCCATTTGGGTTAAAAATAATCGAGGGAGTGATATGGTTGCTTTATCACTTCTATCTTATCTTTGACTTAGGCCATTGGTGTCTTGTATTGCATTAGTATAGCCACTTCCCTTGCCTCTACCATGACCATAGGCACCTTTACCCTATTTCAGTGGGTATACATTTTGTTAATAGCATTTATCCACAGTATTTTCCAACTTCTTGCAATGAGAGCTAAAAAGGGTTCCTTAACTTTATTAAGTTGACTGAACTAGTGACATAACCAGCATGCTCCATATGTTGTCCACCTTTTGTCACAAATAATGAAAATTGAATTTCATCACTTCTCCTTACTATATCATATTGTAACTCCTCCCAAAAAAAATTGAGAATACTTTGACCAAGTTAGGAAATGGTTCTATACATAAAATTGATGAATGTACAATGCAATATTGATCATTTAAACCAAGCAAGAATTTGTAAACCTTTTGATTTGCTTTCTCCTCTTTTATTTGACTTATCATTCCACAAGTGTAATATGAGATGTCAAAGATAAGTTCCAACTGAATCCAAAGTTCCTTAATCTTTGAGTAGTAGTCAATGATGGTCAAACCTTCTTACTTTAGTCAACTAATTGTGCTAGTTGATACTCTTTCGATCCACTTTCATGATCATATTGCCTATATATTTCATTCCACACCTCTTCAGTGTTGTCGATATATGCCACGATTGGCTAAAGCACAGGTTTAAAGGCATTGAAGATCCACACCACTACCATGGAATTACACTTGTATATGCTCTCCTCAATTGGGATAACCATATGTAGGAGGTCTCTTTAGAGTTCTGTCAATAAAGGCAAGTTTATTTTTAGACCTTATATTGTTCTTTAAAGTTTTGGCCTAGATAAGATGGTTTAAGCCATTGAGCAAAAGTTGAGTAATTGAATTCCTTGGATTATCTGACAAATTCAAATAGTATGATGATACAATTTTGCTTAACGAATTTCCTCCTCCACTCATTATTATAGATGCAAGGTTCTACATGAATAACGCCACAAGAACTAAGAGGTATTGTTGAGCTAGAAGTCATAGGACACCAAACAGAGTTTTGTATAAGTGATTGAAATCCCTAAATTAGGAAGGCTTTAATAGCATGAACTAGTAGAAAATAATTTAAGTTGATTATAAACAAATGAGAAAGAAAGGAAATTAGTAAAAGCCTCGCATGCCAAATAAGGCATACGAGCATCCAATATATATCTATATAGCCTTTACAAACATTGCAAAGCAAGATATACTATATCATTACAACTAAAATAAGGAGGAGAAAATAAAGTAGAAAATAATAAAAAGAAAGATAATGGTCAAGAGAAACGTTTTGACAATTCACATGACACCTTAGCTTTGAGGTTATATAAATACCCATTCTTAACACATTTGTAGTAACCATTGCTTTTGAGAAGGAAGTGAAAAGACATTAACTACTATGGAGTTTCCTTCAAATAGATATAACTCATATATTTAAGGAGGTTCAAGTAAGGACATTAAATTGTATATATATATGAGACAAAATTATTCCTAGAGTAACTTTAAAACACAAACCTCATTTTAGAAATGTTAAGCCTTACACTTAATGCACACAAAAAGTTTGAAGTATATAAGTAAGGATTATTGTTAGATTTAGAACACATAAATTTGAGCGACTAGATGAGTTTGAGGTCTTAGGAATATGGAATTATCAATATGTCAGACTTTACTTTTAGTGTTCTTTCTTTAAAAAATGGTGATTGTGTTTATCCAATAAACATGAAATAAATCAATATAAATCTTATAAAAATATGTTTATTAAATTATATATCAAGTGTGGGGGCATCATTTCAAAAGAACCATGGTTATGAAGGCAAAACAATCATACTATATTCTAAGATCAAAACAAGCAAAATACCTTAAATCTAACAACAGGTGGAACACCTTAGGATTAATGCTAAATAAAACATCTTAGGCTAACAAAAAGCAAAACAACATGTTAAACAAAAAGAGAATCAACAAAATAAATAATGAACAAAATGATTGACCAAATGACTAATAAAAACCATGTATTAATTAATAAAATAAAACAACAAGCAAGTATAAGGTGAAACATAACAAATTAACATAATGATATACACATGAGATAAAATAATAGAGTAGAAAACACATTTTATTTTTAACAATATATTTACTAATCAAAATGGAATAAGAGATGCAATGGTTAATAATTGAGACACCAAAGTTAAGAAATATAATGAATAATTAAAAATAAATAATTAAATGTTATTATACAAATTTGAATTAAAAATGTCAAAAAAAATTTCATCAAGCTTGCAATAGAAATTATTAGTTAATGTTATAGAATGATATGTTTTGTTGGACTTGAAATGAAGGAAAAATATAATAATGGCATTTGATGTGCAATTATATATCTATTATGACATTTTCTAAATATTCACCTTTCTTAATTATAAAATTATTCTCATCTCTTTATTAGCCATGAGTATTATTGACTGTGATTACAATATTTCATATGAGAGTAAGTAAGGAGTTTTCGTTAGCCATAAGTGACTCGTTACCTAGTGATTATGTTCATCTTTCTTTAATTCTCTCCATAACCAAACTCACTTTTAATGGTAAACGTACTTGTGTCAATCAAATTGATACTTATCTTCCTGCGAAAAGCTGTATTTATGATACTTCATTACATTTGCTCAGTCTCTTAATATACTCTCGTTATCATTCTTGGACAAAAAGTATAAAAATTATTCTTTCTACCCATCGTCCAAAGGTCAAAAAATCATCCAAAGTTTTCATCTAAAGCAATGTGGTTTGAAAGCTACTGCAACAAAACAATGTGTGAAGTTAAAAATTCCAACGGAACTCATCTCTTAAAGGGTAAACATTAAAATAGTAATATTTATTTTTGTAGGTCTATGAAAAAGAATATCATAATATAGACTTATAAACTTTAATTCGACCTATTTTATTAAATTTAATCTCAAATGCCTTAGTCCTTATCTAAACTTAAATAATTTAAGTTGATAGAAATTGCATTATATCACGTGTCATGCCAAAAATCGTACCAATTGAGGTATATTTGACAACATTTGGCAAGTTCAATTATTAATCCAAATGGTCTCCTACGAATGAAAGTTTGAGCTGCTCTTCTCTCCACAACCCCCTTGTAGAAATGAAAGCAAGCTATTCTAAAGTTTAGCTCACATCAGTGGAATGGACTACACGATACTCGTTATGGACTGGTCTAAATTAATTAGGATGTTAAAAAGTGATGTTATGTTACTGTCGAAGAAGAAGTTTAACTCGCACATCCCTCATTCTGTTGCTATTGTGCACAAGAAAGCCAGGTTTTTTTTGGGTATAAAGAGAAAATACACAGGACATTAAAAGAGACGGGGGAAATAACGCTTCGACAGATCCTCTAAAAGGAGAGAAAGGCACCTTAGGGATGTAACATCAAAATAGGTGATACCAATGTCTGCCAGATCTGCCTAGGTAGCGAGCTAGTCGGCGCATCTGTTGCCCTCTCGATACACATGCCGATAAACAACATATCAATTCATGTTGAGAAGTTCTAGGATACCCATGACGATAGGATTGCTCGACTGAGAGCGGAACGTCACTGAAGAAAGAAGTTAATGCATCCCCAATGAATCCATTTCTAGCTCTATCTGACGAAAACCCAACCGTCAAGTCAAGGAGAGTCATGTGTAGATAGCTCAGAGTTTCACTGACTGCGCTGTGCACCACCTTATAAGCTGGGAGAATCCCCCTAGCCAACTGTCGTCGTTGTCCTGGAGAAGTCCTCCGGTCAAGGGCGTGAAAAGGGTACGATTACAAGCCCCATCGATGTTCAGCTTAACCCACCCAACTGGCAGGCGACACCATCTGATCTGGCGCTCCTGACGAGGCCGGAAGCTGGTAATGAAAGTCGGTTTTTTTTTCCTCTTCTAAAAAGATTGATGTTTGACGAAACAATTACTGACGGAACCCATCTCTATACTCGATGTTTTGATGGGGCACCATAACTATCAGGGCCTATCAATATCACTTCAACTTGATATCACGTATTTTTAGTTAAGACTTAACTCGAATAAGGATGATCCTCTTTGCTTCTCACTCCCATAATTCATGTGTTTCTTTATCGCAAGTTTCAGGCTTGTAGGGTCAAGACTGACTGATCGTCAATCTTGATTAGAGATATGCGATGTGCATGCTTCCCCTACACTTTGTTTGTACTCTCTAGGACTTTTTTGAACTAGAACTATGATAACACAGCAATGTAACCCATATTAGTCCATTGTCTGTCAATGACATCTTATCTTGTCCTATTGCTTGAAATGGCTCGACGAGAACTTTTAAAAGTTGATGATGCCCGTATGTATCCAGTTATTTTGAAAAACTTCACCTTCTCAGTTGACAAGTTTGAATTTGCATATAACTGGTGACTAATTTGGTTGGTTTCAAATGGTATATGACACTTGATTTTAATTTAACGATGACTTTTAAAAGCAAAAAATTTAGGAATGACTCAAATTACTTTTTGAATTTTTACTAAAAATTCACTTAACAGTATTTTTTTGATATTCATTAAATAAATTCTCCAACAAGAATATTCAGTAGAAATCTTGCAGAGACGCGAAATCTTGAGAGATCTAATAGTACGCATTCCTTACATCTAATTAATAAGGAGGTTATTTCCGATCTTTAAAATTTTTTTGATCTTCTTAATTATAGTTACTTATTATTTACAATATGTACTTTATTAAACCATATGACTAAAGATTGCATTGAAACATAATTTATACATTTAAGTTTTATTTAATAAAAAGAAAGTAGGATGACATCTTTAAAGAATGCTTATTACAAGATGCTGGAGACAATTAACATAGAGCATGTCACAGGGAAAGATAAGTTCCAAGTTAGTAGTAACAAAATGGTCCCATGGAGCTTTGGAGTAAATCATCAATTTTACAGACATGAACGTCAGTTAAAAGTTTCAAAAAAAAGAGGACCAATCAAAACGATCATGCTAAGTTGTTTCAATCATACGTATGCGTACGGGGAGCTATATATATGGGGCTTTTACATGATCGAATCTGACAGAAAATGGGAGCAATTGAACTGCAATGGTAAGCAATTATGTAAACCCAGCTAATGTTTTTGTCCTACCAGACCACCATGTCCAAAAGAGTCCTAACTTGTAGAATTGAGATTGTACTTCTCATCCCCTTTCCTTTGATACATATTCACTCAACAGCTCACACGCATATTTCTACTGTATAGAATATTTCAATGGTTTGTAATTGGTATAATAGTATGATACATTTTCTTGTGTCCCTTATAAGAGTTCTCTGGCAAAGAGATGCATATGATCCCTCCATGTTTAGATAGATAGGATAGGGGAAAAAAAGAAGAAGAAGAAGAATTGGAGCAAACCTGATCAAGGGTCTAAAGGAATCTGTAATTTAGCTATAGGTAGCCAATATGTAAGGACTTTTGACCATGTCCACTATATATATATGTCTCTTCTTTTCATTTACTTGTTATTTTCATATATCCTCCTACTTGAGAGAAAAGCAGCATAAGAAGTAGCAGAATGGCTTTAGGGAAGGCTCCAAGAATAGGAGCTTCTTGCAAGTTATGATTTTTGGTAGGGAGTAAGGGGGTCTTCCTGCTGCTAAGTTAGGTGACTCTGTCATGAGCTCTTCGAGAGAACGCATCTTTATTGAAAGATGCTAAAGAGATAGACCCATTTACAATGTCAGGATGTAACGTAAATTCCTTCACCGACTACCACCCTTTTGCCAGTTGCTACTTTGCAGGGTTCTGCTACAAAGCTCTCTGCGACTCCTCTATATAAATCTTCCCTTTTGGTACATTCCATAAAGAATAAATGCACAATGTAACAGTGGAGACCAACTTTGTATATATTTATGCATAAATGATTCTTCAATTTAACTTTCTTTTGACTCGATGCACGACCAGCCAACTCATTCCATCATCTCCTTCTTCCCGCATCTCAAGTGAGATCGATTGTAAAACACTATTGGGTGGCATTCAAGATTTAGGTCAAAGAAAATATTGCCATGTTAATTAATGGTCAACAAAACATCAACGGTATTAGCATTAAGATAATCAGAATAACGTCCATACATATCAGAAAACATGCACGATGTCGCTGTACCACTATATCCTTGGGTCACAAACGCATAAAAAGAATATAAGAATTAATTTATATAATGGCCAGTAAAGCCATTGCACAGTCTACCACGAATACTCTGACAATACCAAGTACAGATCAAAATCATTAATAAAGACCAGAGTTGGCAACTTATGATATCCATATATCAAAGAATCGCCCGAATGTTTTGATTCAACACCATAAATCACATACATTGCATCCCCACCCAGCCTCTTTGTGCAGAACCCTACTAGCTACTGTATATCTCTTTATACTAATTTTTCTTTTTCGATAAGAATGAATAAGAAGTCTTGAATGATCTCAAGTACCATTATAGTGAAGATCTCAAGTACCATTATAGTAGAGCTCCCTTGTTTCTTTCCTTTTGATTTCTTTGGTTTACATGCGCACTGCATCAAAGCACTGGCAGGAAAAGAAAAGATGTGGAGCAAGGTCCAGTGATAGTAGGACACCGTTTGAATCCTTATTTTATTACAAACTTGTTACAATTAAATCCAGCAATAAGAACTTTTAGTAAATAATAAATAAATGTAAGGACTTGCAAGTACGCAAAACTCCATCATTTCCTTACGATCCTTAGTTAAGAAAAGTTGCCCTATATGTTCCAAAATAATCTTACATAACATGTTTAATGAAGTTATGTTTTGGTAGATTTGATTTGGCTACCCTTCAATTAAGAACACGCTTAGGGCATTTCCTCGTTCTATGTATGATTTTGCCATATAGAAGCTTCTAAATGTCTTTGAAAAAATAATACCATAAACATAAAGTTTGCGAAATTGTGTTGATATACAAATGAGGATGATGATAACATGGAAATCCCAGTCATAAGCACAAAAAGGTAATAAATCTTAGTGATGGCAGTACACAAGTATGAAAGAGGGCATAGGATTCCCAGAACCTTTCTCTTTAACAAGAGCGTGCTTTGTAGAAAAGATAAGAGGAGAAAGTGAGTGCAAATGACAAATTCCAAAACCCCAAAACCTTGAAAAGGTGGCTCTTGTACCAAAAGATGGTGACCCCCCCACCACGTATATATAGCTGTAGGAATGCCAAGCAAGTGAACCCCAACACTCACTTATAAAAGCTAAATTTGTATAAAAGTTATGTATATGATAAAAAAATTTGGTTTCACACGTGGGACCTTATTTCCCTTTAATTTTATTCCTCCCCTTTTGTCTTTTAATTTTCTTTATTACATAGTTATATACGATCAAAGAAGGAATACCTTGCAACTAGTCTTTGTACAAGCTTCACATTTCATGTGAGGAAGTTGAAAAGAAAAAAAAAGAATCATTTGTTTCTTCAACTATAACAACAACAACTCAGTATAAATCTCGCTAAATGCATAACAATCATTTTTAATCAATTCAATTAAATTCCTTATTATTGTATTTTAAATCACATTTTTATAAAACAAAGGATATTAAATTAAGGTTTTTATTTTTTTTTTCTACTTGTTTTGGTGAAAGTGTGTAAGGTGGAATCAACCCTGTATTTAATATATATTGAGCCTTAAGCTTTCTCTGTAGGGTAAAACAAACCCTCTTTTTCAGCCTTCTTTTTCGACTTTCTTGTCCTCTTTTTCGACAAGTCCAACTTGTTTTAGGCGGAAAAGAAATAATTAGGAAGAGCCTAAACAAATCCTCATCATTTGGGTCCCGTTGGAAACAAAAGTAAGGATTAATATCGTTTATAAAATAAGCTACTAATTGGAATACTCATGGGACACAACACAAACAACAAGACACAATTAACATCTGCTTAGCCAAAACATTCAACAGGATTTGCATTGTATTCTATCAAAAAGGCACCTCACCTCGTAAAAGTTTGTCCCACAATGAGTTTGTAGTTTGAACATTTGTCTTCCCCAAGGATGGATTGATATTTAAATTAGGACCGCGAATCATGCACTATTAGCAACTGTATATATATAAACCGTAGTCTTGTTGTTAGTCCAAAGAATTCGACTTGAAGACGATGTTTAACTACCACCAATGGTGCAAGTGTAATGCAACAGTAATTGATGAACTGTGTCTTTCATTTACAACCCTTTTCGTTTTGGATTCTTTTTTTTTTCCCCTGCCCTCTTTTTCGTTATGCTCTCTTTTCTTGAAAAGTTGGAGTCGCAAGGCAACAAAATAGATATAAAATTGAGACCTTTTCGATGGCAAAGGGACTCAGTAATTAAGGGAAAATGTCACTTAAAGAGATGATATATATCATTAGCAATATTGTTTCTTCATTAATCTCTCAAATCATCAGGAATAAGCAAAGATGGTTTGGGTTTTGTTCTTTTTTCTATGTTGGTGTCAATTTGTAATGAGCGTGGCCTATAAACTTATATAGGTCCCCCATCAAGTTTAGGCATCATTAGCTAAAGACCATTGAGCAACAAAAGGGAATAGTTCTCATTATCTAGAGACTATTTACCATTATAAAGTAATGGCTCAAAGGTGATCAAATGGAGCCAAACTTAAAGGAAAAGCTGAATAAAGGAAAATGACCCACATTACTATATATCTGGGATCAAATTCACGAGAAAGAAAACTGTACAAATCACAAAAATGAATAAGTGATTCTCCTAAAACCTTTAATCCTATGAAATGAAATCCATTTTTCTTAATCAATTATAAAGATAGATTGATGGAAATACATACAGTCACTGTTCAGAATAAGTAATTATTGTAATAACTAAAACCAAAGTTTTTATATAAAAAAAGATGGCCTAGAGCCATCTCCGCTGACGGGCTAGCTGGAGATCAAAGGTAAGTTGATATGATAAGCTTATTGAATATTTAGTATCTAATGATTCTCACAATCCCTTTTTGTTGAGATTTGGAGCTCCAAAATGCCCCACGTGCTATTTCTCTTTTGCCTGAAATTTTGACAGAAAAAGAAAAGAGAGGCTGTGACATTGCAGCTTATGGTTGGCTCCTTGGACGCTCTGCTTAAACATCATGACTTCAGCAAAAAAGCCAAGGAGATCAGCCCCACCCCTTCCTCTAATCAAATGCATCCATCTCTATGGGAACTTGGGCCTCACCAAGCTCCATTTATAATCACTTGATTAGTTTGTGTTTCCTTAACCTAATTATGTTTTCTTAATTGAACATTTAAATGTCTACTCCAATTAAATTGTTGAATGATTCAGGTCAAAGTTATTTTCTGTATAACAATAAAATTATTGTGGTATTAAAATTTTCAAATTTTAACGTTGAATAAATGTGTGTTAAATTATTGCATAGACACTCCCTCTAAAATTAGATCGGAATAGTAATACAATTTTTGTCACATATGAAATAATTAAGTATGTTAATAGTTTTTACTAATAATTTAACAAAATTTAATAATTTTTTGAGAGTTTCTAATCGTACGAAGAATATTTTCAATA
>JANIHY010000001.1:3107752-3126062 GCA_027479065.1 Erythroxylum brevipes
GCTTTAGTGGGCATTTCAAGCCCAATTACAATGAAGTTTAAAAGTACAATATCATTCTCAAAATGCTACTAACGCATATCTTAAAACTTCTTCATCATAGTTCCTCAAATGCCCTAATTCTCAACATTATATATATTTGTCAAATCATGCTTTCAACTTTAATGTAATGTTGTGATTGATATTGGCATGGAACACCCTCTAAAAAGGTGGTGGTTTTTCATCACCCGTTGCCAAAATTTAGAGCCATAGTTTCAAGTTCAAACTCATTATGTCTCCTCCCCTTTCTTTTTCTTTTTAGCTATGCATACAAAAATAGTGACTTACTTCCGTGATTCTAAAATTGTAGATTACTGATAATATATTCTAGTTGCGAGTAATTATAATAATTAAAGATAATACAAATATAATTATAATAAATTGTGATAATAATAAATTTGACCAGCCCTAACTATAATATTTCTATTACAAATTCAAATTTTAACTTTATTTATTTTTCAATATTTTAACATTATATTTTAATCATGATTCATGATCATATTTTAAAATTTCAAAGACATCAATATGACATATCAATTCAACTGTTAGAGTAATTAAAACCAAAGCAGATGATTTTTCTCACACTATCAAATGGGACCCGTGAATTGTGTTGTTTTAATTAATTTATGCATCTTTGCTAGAAATTGTCAAAGATTACGAAAAGTTCTTTAAAATTTACAGTCATCAAATCACAACAAGAAACAAAAGAGCCAGGACAACGAAGATGACCCAAAAGAACAAAGCGCACCTTCAGTGAAAGCCACCTCAAAAAATGACAAACTTATGGCATAATGATGGGATGAGAAAGATCATGAGGGATACAGTGAATGAACTTTTCGAAATAGTGGTTCTTGCTGGGGTTTCTAACACACACACATATATATATATGTATGTATGCATGTATTAGGTTCTCGTATACTTGGAAAGTGTTAGCAAAATAAGCTTTTACATAGGGTACCACCAGGGTCGGTCTTTTTTGGGGTTTTCTCGCTCTTTGATGGCTGCTTGTGGGACAAATATCCACCGACCCCTTCTGTATATCATCTTCCACTTTTTACATGGCCACTCTATAGATTCCCTCTTCTTTCTCTTTATTAAAAAAGACGTATATATTCATTATATTCATTTGTTTTACGTGATGATAAAGAGCTAGCAGCTAACATTTAGCTATCTTTTTACTACTCATTACTTGAATAACCCTAATGGGGTAGCTCAAATTTTCAAAGAAAGAAAAAGAAATCTTGAATTTATGTATGTTGTGTCTATATATGTCCTGTCACCATGTTCTTTCGAGTTATGTATATCCTTGGTTTCACTTTCATGGAGTTTTGTGTTCTGTTCAATCAGCAACTACTCCCCTTCTTTTGGCGGGAGATTTCATTGTCAAGAAAGTGACCAATCAAATGCCGATTTGTAATTTTCTAGTCCCCTCACGAAGGGGTTCCACCATTTTAGGATTTGAAAAATCTCGATAAGGTTAGGAATATTCTTTTATCTCCATCTACTTGGCACAATGTTGTCTTGTCCACGTGGAATTTCACATTATTAGGTAATACCTTAAACTCTGTTCAATGATTAAATAGTATTTGTTTCCAAAATTCTACCAAGGAACATGTAGGTTTAGAACCCTATGAACTATACAGTTTTGGTGAGCTGGGCTATTTAATAGGAGAAAGTTGAATTGTAACTATGAATTTTGGTTTTAGTTTCTATATATATTGGGATTGACTAGTCGGCTAAGTGAGGCCCACACTACATGAAATAAAATTCTTCTAGGCTTTAAGTTCAAAATTATCAAATTATTATTGTAGTTAGGTTTGTGTCCTTTCAATGAAAGAATATGAGGGGCTTTGTATTGTTTTCTTTTTAAAAACAATTACGTGTTGACTTGGTAAGGGATGATATAGTGGAAGGGAAATTCTTTACAAGAAGATGGTGTCTTGGACTACCAATGATGATAATTAATAATATCATTGGATTATAGTCTCTTTATTGGAGTTATGTACTAACAAATACCAAACTTTATGGTGTTATTATAAGTCAATAGATTTGTTTAGAAGTACGATTTAGTAGTAATTCCCTTAGAATAAGTTGCAATACTATTATATGGTAAATAGCACCAATAAAAGCATAATATTTATACTTTATAATATACAATGTTACGAGGTTTCACCATCATATATATAGGAATTTCAATAAATTATTGCTATATCTATAATGGGATTGATCATAAGGTCTTTGATATATGACATAATTTATACATAAAGGATGAGATTGAATCTCCCCATAACAACAACGAAGACAACAACAACAAAAATAATAATAACAACAACAACAACAACTCAATAAAAATCTCTCTGACATATAAGTATGAGGAGGTTTAGTAGTACGTAACCTTACTTCTAATTAATAGAGAGACTGTTTTTAAATGACCACGTGAGGAAAAAAACTTTGAATTAAGTAATAAATTAATTAACACGATAAAGATAGACAAGGTTAATAATAATAATAAGATTAAGTAGGAAAAAACTTAGACTAAATTTCTAAAAAGTGAGTACTACATATTAAAAAGTTTAGACTAAATATAAGAGGAAAATGCTAAAAGACCTATGAGAATGATCTCTTTATTAGAGATTCTTTTTTTTTTAATTGAATCTCTTATGAGAGATTAGTTATCTTTATCTTAGTACGCTGCATCTTATAAGTATTTAAAGGAACCTAAATAGACTACTACTAATTGCCATTTTTTTGACAAATCACTCGTATTTAGAGTGAGATGCTCAAATATATTTCAAGACTTGGATTGGAGTTGACGTTTTGAATCTATATTGATTACAATTTGTAACTTTCAGCCAACAAATTCTCTTAGGTAGAAATTTTGACTTTTAAAAGAACGGTCGATTTTGATTTTGATTTTGTAGCTTCCCTTTTGCTCAAAATTCAACACGGTTTTGGAAAGAAAGTTTCTTAGATTTTCCACATGTTGCACTTCTTCTTTCCCAATTTAAGGAACGCCATTTCACGTATGTGAACAAGTTTACCCGAAAGACATGTCTACTTGTTCAAGATTTCTCATTTTTATACTCTTTTTGTTGTTTAAGAACGAAGGAGAAGAAGAGGGGTTGTAGTACACTTTTGCAATTATAATGTACTCAACTCTCCACAATTTTATTATAACTCTTCCCTGTGATATTTAATACGTAAAATTGCATTTAACTCTTATTTGAATAAATATACAAGAGAAAGTTATTGTGCTCATGAGGGCATAATCTTAAATTGTACATAACTTATATGGCAAATTACTATAATGTACTTATCATATCTAGTCAGTAAGATTAATCCTTTATTATTACAAAGTCACGAAAATAACATTTTTATAAAATACAAAGGGAAAGTTTTGTACAATTGATGACTCTTTTCCGTCTCTCGCGAAATGGGAAGCCTTATATGTTGAGATTTTTTCTTTGCCCTAATGTGTGTATATATATATTCGTATCGAAATTTATAAAGCAAATAACATGTATAAAACTCATAAAAAAGTGTTCAAGTTGAGTTTGAGGAAAATTATAAAGCGAATAACATATATATAAGTCATAAAAAAATGTCCAATTTGAGTATGAAAAATTATTTATTGATTGAAGTTGTGGATGATGAAATTAACTTAATTTTAAATACATGAATCAAATCTAACGAGAAAAGGAATCTCGTTAGTATTGTTATTGTTGTTGTTGTATCGATAGTGGTACGATAAATCTAATATTTACCGGTTAGGTATATTTCTTGCATTTTTATTTTAATTCAACAATAGAATACTAATGTTCATACAACTTTGTACAAATGTGGACCATCTTTTCCTTCTCAATCAAAAATAAAGTCTACAGGAGATTTAAATAGTATATCATCAAATTTAAAATGTATCAAACAAATTCTCAAAAATATTTATATTAATACTTGAAATTATATATTTTTGAAAACCACTTCTCATTACCGTGTGATAGAAATGGGAGTGGAACTCTTTTGAAAGAGCAGATCCTCCGTCTCCTTTTACCCAATACCCTCCGTCCCTTTTTAATCCCAACCATCCAATCCAATACAATGTATTGGATGGTTGGGATTAAAAGTAGATAGAGTAAGTACATGGTAGGGGCACACAGGACCTCCTCCCCTCCTTTGAACCCTAAACGTTTGTGGGTGAAATGGGGAAAGTGGGAGTGTAGTGACTGTAGTCATGAGTCATGACTGAGGAGGCTCTTCAGTCTTCGTCCATTCATTAATAGTAACAGTGTACAAGTCATGAGTTTCAGAGTCTTCATTTTTCAAACTTCTCTTCATACCCGCGCACTAAGGCAAGAATCCGTTGATCCAAATTAATTATATATTGCCAGCCCAAAGCTCTTACATTATATTATACTACATCATATAATAATAAACAAAAACCAGACATCACTGTCCACACGACACACACTTGGTCTAATGTAAGAGAGAGAAGGGTTTCTGTGACGTTTCAAATAAAGTTGAAGAAAGAAAGAGAGAGAGTGAATACAGATTAGGAGAAAAATTAGATCATCATCACTCACACACTCAACTACAATCTCCACACAAGTTCCAATCGTTATAGTGACTCCACCCATCCCATCTACTGTCTGTGATTATTGATCTACGCCTTCTTTTTCATCAAGATATGTTATGTACTAGCAGTCGTAGTCGTGGTGGTATGTACAAGGGATACTCGAATATCGAGGAAGCAATGAATTGCCGTTTCAGTCGGATGCCTTCTATTCCATTTTTGGTCCAGTGTCTGGTACAGTGAGACCCTTTTCGTTGAACGTCAACTGAGCTTGAAAGTTTAAGTATCCGAGGCGAATATATTGTCTATATAGGGTACCAAGTGATGGTTTTTCGGAGGTCCGTTTGAACCCAACAGTGTGGAGATCGAAAAGAGGAGGGAAAGATTGTTGGGTCCTTTTTTTTTTTTAATCTTATTGAGCTTTTTGGTGTGTGTTCTTTTTTTTTTGGTGTTTCGTAAAGGGGTCGCCTTTATAGCATGCGAGTTGGTTTTGATAAAGGAGAAATAGGGAGCGTCAAAGGAAGGGGAAGACGGGCAGAGAAAGAGTAAATAGTGAGTCACTGGGAGTAAGGGAAAGAGTAAATAGTGAGTGACTGGGAGTAAGGGAGTTGCTGACTACAGAATGAAAGAAACAAAGAAGAAGATAAATGGAGGAAATGAAGATTCCAAGAAGAAGGAAAGACATATAGTCACATGGACTCCACAGGTTCTGAGTTTTTTGTTCGGTTTTTGTTGTTCTTGGGTCATTTGTGATTAAATTTTGTTTGATTAGAGTTTGTATGATTTTTGGTGATGCAGGAGGATGATATACTTCGTGAACAAATTAGCTTGCATGGAACTGAAAAGTGAGAATATTTTCTCTTTTGTTCTTCATTCTTTCGGTGTCTACTCAGGGTTATTATTTGTTCTGTGAAGGGTCTAACTGTTCTGTTTTAACTGTAGCTGGTCGATTATTGCTGCTAAATTCAAGGATAAGACAACGAGACAGTGTAGAAGAAGGTCAGTGGAATTTTATTCATGGGGTTGCAATCATAATCATTACTTTAATCCTATGTAAGCTCAACTTAAAGCGGCTAAGAACTTCATCACTGGTTGACTTGAGGGTCAGATGGGAATTTTTGTTGTTGTTTTCCTCTTTTTAGCTTATGAAAGTCTTCCATTCTATCCTGATGGACAAGAGACTCTATATTGATTAGTATCTGCGTTTGATTTGTACTTCATTGTAGATGGTATACGTATTTGAACTCTGACTTCAAGAAGGGGGGATGGTCCCCAGAAGAAGACATGCTTTTATGTGAGGTAATTGTTTCTCAATTTGTTATGCACCAATCGCTCTGTACATTCTCTTTTAAAGCTTTACGAGCGTGACTCTTTGGTCATTAATAGCTGTAATGCGTTCAGTGTAGTTTAACTTAACCTGCGGATTTACTGGGTTTGCAATCTGAAAAGTTGAGATCATCTGCAGGCTCAGAAAATATTTGGTAACAGATGGACAGAAATAGCAAAAGTTGTTTCAGGCAGGTACATAATATTCCTTCCCTTACTCATGCAAAAATCTTTCAAGGTAATGTGCTTATCTCAATTGCTTATGTTCGAAATTTATTGCCCCTACAGGACAGATAATGCTGTAAAGAACCGATTCTCAACTCTGTGCAAGAAAAGAGCAAAATATGAGGCCTTAGCAAAAGAGAATAAAACTACTTTTATTAACCCGAACAGAAAAAGAATCATATCTCATCATGGGTTTAACACAGATGAAGCACCAGCAGATGCAGGCCCTGTTAAGAAGCTAAGGTACAGAATGGTTTAGATGTCTGCATGCCACTGTAAGCTTTTATGATTCTTTAACAATGTATGACTCATTTATGTTGGAACTTCAGGAGATCCCATATCCCTGATCATGCAGAAAGTAACGAAGTCAGAGACAGATCTCACCTACAATGTGGAAATCAGCAACCTAGACCTCCATTTGCAGTATTGGCTCAAAATGTTCGTGATATTAATGTGGCTGGCCAGGATCCTGTATATAATGCTAATGAGGTTTCTTTTAATGGTAAATCAGTTCTAGCAAATCTTATTTGGTTGGTTTTCTGTATTGGTCACTTTTAGAAAACCACACAAATGGGAGATTCCTACAAGGGATACTTCCCATTTTCGAAAGTGGCGTGTCTTGATCAATTTAGCCTGTCTTATTATTTTTCAATCTCATGACAGTTATTAAATTGTATACTTGCTCTTTATCAACAGCTCAAAACAGCAAACTTCAAGGAACTTTTCTCAAGAAGGATGATCCCAAGATAACTGCTCTGATGCAACAAGCAGAACTTCTCAGCTCACTTGCACTAAAAGTGAGTGCTGAGAATACAGAACAAAGTCTGGAAAATGCTTGGAAGGTATATCATGCTCTGGCTGTATAGCACTTTTCAGCATACTGTGTTTTCATTGGTGTTGTACTTACAAGTACATGCAACAGTACTCATGACTTATTTGACGCACATAGGTTCTGTTTGTCCTCATATTAGAATATGTGTACTTCAGGTACTCCAAGATTTCCAAAATCGAAGCAAAGAAAATGACAGCCTCAGACAAGGTATCCCTGACAGTGATTTTCAGCTTGAAGATTTTAAAGACTTGATAGAGGACTTGAGGAGCATTACTGATGGAAATCAGCCATTATGGAGGTAAGAAAAAGAAAATGTTACGTTCAGGTTTCAAAAGGATCTGTACCTCATAGAAATTGTCTTGTCATTTAACTATATAGGCAGCCTGAGCTATATGAGTCTCCAGCCAGCTCTGAGTACAGCTCAGGATCAAATCTAATGTCATATACCGCACCTGAGAAAACAGAGGAAGCTCATACTGATATTGGTTCACTGCAAAAGGACATTGAAACTGAGTTGCAGTCAATTCTCGATGAAAAGCAAAACAATGAAGGCAAATGTGAGAAAGGAATCATTTCCAGGACAAGCATTGCTGAAGGTATTTAATAGTGATATGTGATTTAATGACCTTCAGAACATTAATTGCTATGGGAGGATAGAATTTCATGGTATCATAATTGAATGCTGCTGCAGTGGAGGTCTTCCCATCTTGCTATGAGCCAACAAACAATGATGTCATGGTTTCTGCCTCATCTAGTATGGAGTTCAGCTCTCCTCTTCAAGTCACCCCACTTTTCAGATCCTTAGCAGCCACAATTCCTAGCCCAAAATTTTCAGAAAGTGTAAGTGACTCAACCTGTTAAGTTTTTACGATTATGAGTCCAGTTGTTCAGATGAGTGGTTAGCTTGTGAAGTTTTCCTTTATGTATCTGTAGCATTAGTTGGTCATCTTTGACCGTGCTTATATGATTTAAATAATAAATTCTTATGGTTGCCTACACATGATAGGATTAGTGATATCTGCAGTTATCAACATAGTTTAATGGAATTATCACTTTGGCTTCAGTCACCCGTACTATTACTTGCAGAATTCTATGCAGATAAATTATTGTTCTTGGCTGAATTGTGAATCTGTGATGATGAGGAGTCTGCTAATGATCAATATATTAATAGGATTTTGTGTCTCCTGATAATGGAATCAGTAACTGGAAACTTCTTAAGCAATTAAATCTTGCAATACTAGGATAGAATTTATTGGTGTTCATGGTATGTTGTCTACTGCTAAACATTGAGCCATATTAGGAAAATGTAACATTTGCTGCTGATTCCAAGTTGAATCATCGATCTTAGAAGAATTAAGGAAACTATATAATGCTATAGGTACTTCCTAAATATTTACTTATCTATGGTGAATATTAATTTTATTCAAAACTGACAGATGCGAATATTAATTGTTCAAGGATTGAGATGCTTAAAATTTGTTATTACCATTCTAGGCTAATATCCCCAAGACTTGCAAGCCATAATCTGTTATAGATTCTCATTTTAAATTCCCATGTTTATAAAATTGAGAATGGGAAAAAGGAGGTAGCTCCTAACATGAGGACAAGAGCTGGATTCCCTCAACCAATGCTCCTTCTCATCACAGTGTTATCGAAGCATCACTCATGGTTGTATGAAATACTGTTTAGCACAGTGGTTGGTTTATGGAAGTCATCTAGCAGTTAAGTTTTCAAGGAAACAAAGACCAAGAAACAGTTGCTATATTAGCAACTTGAACTGTCCACTATACATGACCAAAAACTAGAAAATGGGAAACTAAACTTAGGTCTAGTGTGGCTCTAGACAGCTAGCACAGCATTGATTAAACAGCTACTTAGCGATGCAATACCTGAAACTACTTAATCTTTTCCCTCACAAGTCCCCTAGACAATCTGGCAAGCACGCCTATCTTATTAAACAAGAAATTGACAAGGAATTGGAGTTGTCCTCGTAAGCTTCTCATTATTTTCCAATTACAGGGGTCGTGTAGGCATTATAATTCTCAAACTTTAGTGCAAAAACTAACCATGTCTTTTTTGTTTCTTTTTGCAGGAGAGAAGTTTTCTTCTAAAAACACTTGGCGTGGAGTCTCCTTGCACCAATCCAAGCTCAAATCACTCTCAGCCACCACCATGCAAAAGAGCCCTCCTACAAAGTCTTTAACAGACTTCCTTGATCCGTCTCCATTCTACATTGTATACCATCCCTTCCCTTCCCTTCTCGTCTTTAATCACTCCCAAGACGTCCAAATTGTGAGTATAGGATTGCAGCCGTCATGGCCTGAAGTTTTATGAGAGGCATATCAACATCTGCTTTCCAAAACCCCCCTGGTCTAGAATGCTAAGGTGCATTCTAGCCGCTCGGACACATCTAACAACGTGTTCTGAGGTCATTTTGTTTCCCTCACAAGAAGAGTATCACCCCAATACTCGCATCAAAACTCGTGTGTTCTTTATGTGTCAATTCTTTTGTTTTTGGCCTTTGATTTGTCTTGTGTACAGAACCTATAATGTAAGTCTTTAGTCAAGAGTGTAACTATACATCGGCAGCTCGTCTACAATATAATTGAAGAAACAGAGGAAAGAAGTAAAGGAGGATTAACCAGCTGATTGGATTCGTGTTGTTTTTGGGTGTGCATAGGGTATATAGACTATAGAATAAGTTTTTTTTTTTTTTTCCTTCTGTTGTAACATAAACTTGCTATGATTGGAATGGAAAATTGTTTTGGGTTTTGGAATGCATATTAAAACTTATTTTGTATGTTTTCCATTGGCTCAAAGCCTACCATCCTACCAAACAAAAGTGAGAATTTCCACAAGCAGAACATGCACAATGCAATGCAAATGCAGTGAAAAGATAGAAGCTTGAAGAACATTCTCACTTTTACTGAATTGTTGCCCCTCCATACGTTTTGAAGAAGTAGGAAATCTCGACCATGGATTCCTCATCCTGCGAACGTGAGAAAAAAATAAGAGACCTGAAAATTGGATAACTTGTAACACATCGTTTCATGGGAGAGGACTTGGCTGTATGACTTTGGCATTGAAGAAAACGAAAACCATCCCATGGGAATGTTGCTCTCTTTCTGAGAAAGTTAGCTTCTGAGGGGAAAGAAGGTCGTATGAACCATGTTTTTAGCAAGACTGCAAGGTAAGGCTTGGTTGTGGTGGAGGACAAGTGTGATAATGACCAAACCAAAAGCTAGCGGTAAAAGAGCGAGAGGGAACTTCATACAAAATAAAGCGCACTCATGGCTCTGCAACTTTATCGAGACAAAGCTTAGTTGACTATCTTGACCATTATATGCAAGTATATTGGTCCATATTTTCAATAGCTCGTGATGTGTACTTGACGTGGTTGAGTGGTCTGAGGCAGACTTTTTTTTTTTTTTTTGGTTAAAGCAGAAGAAGAAACAACACATTAACGATTAAATAAAACCCCTTGCGCATCCGCGCGAAGATGGTGACTTAAACCAGGATGAGGGGTAAGCCAGAGGCGCTCTACAGGTGCTCCTGTCAAATCCAAATGGGCTAAAAAATCAGCACATTGATTACCCTCGCGTAAGACATGAGTGAGTGTGTAATAAGAAGTCTTGTCCAGAAGAGATCTGATATCTGCAATGAGATGAGCCAGAGGATGGAAGGCCAAAGCATCGAAAGGAAGGGAGAGACATCTCAACGCCTCCATAGAATCAGACTCAATCAGAAGACCGTCCCGAAGGAAGGTTCGAGCAAATGCAAGGCAACACTGCTTAATTGCTTATAAGTTATAACAACGTGATTGGCTTCTTTTTTTTTTTTTGAGAATTTTAAAAATTCATTAAGGAGAAATAAAATAGTGTACATCTTTAGAGAAGTACAAAATGGCGATGTGGTGACTTCTATTGCCTGTCTCTCCGCACAAAGGGAGATCTCATCACATGTATGCATAATCAACTCGATAAAGACGTCAGCTTTAAACATTATGTGAATCTCCATAGATTAGCAAACTACGTATTAATATCAGGGGAGTTGAGGGGACAACAATGAACCTTCATATAAGACTTGATTGGAGAGGAGGTAATTCTGAAGGAGGTACGCTAATACATGTTGATATCTATAGGTGAGTCAGGTTCCTTCTCATCTTTAATAGTCTCCTTCTTTCATAAGTAGGTGGATACGAAAATCTACTTAAAACTCAAAAATAGCTATGCATGAGAACTTTCTTCTTTTTAGTAACCCATATTGCATGAAATACCTTATAGAATATCGTGATCAATAAATAAACATAGAGGACTATATTCTTCATGAGAGAGCCAGTCCTTTACTACAGTGTAGATCTAACTGATTTGTAATGAGTTGTTTCCTAATGTTAGCGATTGAGAGATCTATAAGAGAGAGTAGAGTGGTAGATCTCTCTTTAAACCTCCTATTATTTCTCTCATTCCAAACCGTTTGAAGACATATAACAACAACAATCATAAGAATATCTCTATCATATTTAAAGATATGCAGTTGAAATATCTCCAGTAAGATATCAGTGAGGTTGCAATAATTAGTACCAGGGCCAAATGGACTAAAAATTCTAGCCCAAACCTCCTTAGAGAAACCACACTGAAAGAAGAAATGATCCCTAGTCTCATCATCTAGGTTGCAAAGAATACAAATCTGATAAGAGGCTAGGAATTTCAGTCTACCCATAGTGAACATAGTTAGCCAAAGGAAAATACTTACATTAGGTCTAAGAACCTCGCTCCAAATCAGGGAACATCATCCTACTCTTGTAACTGCCCCATCCCTCTACTTTTGAGCTTCCCTAATAGTAATTTTTGATATAGGTGTCTCATCCCATAAGTATAAATCATTCTCCCCGAGACTTCTATATTAAGGAATGAGCAAAAGTCTAACTTCTTCTGAGGAGAGCATCCAGTTGTCATTTCTAACTATTTCATGAACCTTAGCTCTCTTAGGGAACCTTCCCAATAAAGATCCTGCCAACTGATTATGAATTAATGCCCCCTGACTTGTCCAGTTATCATACTATACATAAATTCTTTCCCCTGCCCCTATTTGACAAGTTATGTGTTGCTGAACTTCTTCCCTCAGTATGAGAATTTGGTTGAAGAACCAAGAGTAACTGCCTTTGATTCTTAGAGCCTAAAGAGTCTCACCTTTTAATATATAGATGTTGGTTTGGGTACGTAGCCCAGTGGTATGAGGCGTGCGTCTCAACGCAACAAAACCCTTTGGTCAGGGGTTCGAATCGCAACCTCACCCTGACAGACCAAATGACACAATACTAATTTGTCTTGGGCCGGGCTCTGAACCGCAACCACGTAAGCCGGTTAACATACCCAAATCAAAAAGGCCCAGTGGTGTGAGGCGTACGTCTCAACGCAACAAAACCCTTTGGTCAGGGGTTCGAGTCGCAACCTCACCCTGGCAGACCAAAGGGCACAATACTAATTTGTCTTGGGCCGGGCTCTGAACCGCAACCACGTAAGTCGGTTAACCTACGTAGCTCAGTGGTGAGAGGCGTGTGTCTCAACGCAACAAAACCTTTTGACCAGGGGTTCGAGTCGCAACCTCACCCTGGCAGACCAAAGGGCACAATACTAATTTGTCTTGGGCCGGGCTCTGAACTGCAACCACGTAAGCCGGTTAACCTACGTAGCTCAGTGGTGAGAGGCGTGCGTCTCAACGCAACAAAACCCTTTGGTCAGGGGTTCGAGTCACAACCTCACCCTGGCAGACCAAAGGGCACAATACTAATTTGTCTTAGGCCGAGCTCTGAACGGCAACCACGTAAGTCGGTTAACCCACCCAAACCAGATGTGAATCTATTTGATCCACAATAATTGTTTTTCACTATTGATTCTCCAAATTCTTTTGGTCGTTTTTCTTACTGATTGACTCTAATCCCAACCCACCTGCCTCCTTTGGTTGACAAATATGCTTCCAACTCACTTTTGCAATTTTTTTTAAACATTTCCTTTTCCCCATAAAAACTTATTTATCAACTTTTCAACAGTTTTAATGAGCCATTTGGAGAGGAATATGTAGGAATACTAGTAAGTTTGCATTGACATAATTACCGATTTTAGAAGCTAAAGTTTTCCTCCATAGGACAGGGCTCTATTAGTCCAAAACCCTAATATTTTCTTTTTTTATTAAATGGATGCATTCACAAGATCTTAATCTCCTAGATAAGATAGGAATGCTCAAATATTGAAGAGGTCGATCTTTGTTTTCCATGCTAGTTGCTTGTGACAAGGAATTAGATAGGTGAGCAGCACTTTTGGAAAGTATAAAATAACTTTTATGAAGATTGATACTCAGTCCATACAGCTCCTTAAAAGTGTTGAGATTACTCATTGGTAGGGAGATTGAATGAACATTTGCCCTGCTTAAAAGAATAAGATCATCTGCAAAACATAAGCTAGTTAATGAAAACATCTTACATTTGGAATGATATTTGAAGTTGGAGTCATTAAAAGTGTTATGCTTCAGCATAAGGGTGAGAATCTCCATGCAAATTAGGAATAGGTAAGAAAAGAGGATCCCTTTGCCTAAGTCCTTTTTTTACCTTTAAACAACTCCGTGAGAGGGCTTCCATTAATCAATATTCCATAGGAGGCAGTAGTGATGCATTATTGAATCCACATGATAAACCAATGGGAAAATTTCATAACCTCCATAATTTGTAGCAAGAATCTCCAATTAACACTGTCAAAAGCTTTTTGTAGATCCACTTTAATAGTCCAATTTTGAGGACTTTTGTTGCGATTATACTCTTTCAAAAACTCCTGCAATAAAAGGATATTATCCCCAATATTCCTACTACTCATAAAAGCACCTTGATTCTCACTGATGAGTAAGTATAAAACATCCTTCAGCCTATTTTTCAAAATCTTGAAGATGATCTTATAGAGGAAATTAGTACATGATATAAGTCTGAAATCATGCCAAGTGGTTAGTTTGGAACTTTTAGGGGCCAAAAAAAAGAAAGTTTTTCTTAATCTCCTTAAGTAAAACACCATTTTGGAAAAACTCATGCACAACCTCTTTAACTAATCTCCCTAAGCGACTCTAAGTTTTTTGAAAGAAATACCCATTCAATCCATCTGGACTTGGAGCCTTTGAGCCGTTCATATTAAAAATCACCTTCTATATTTCCTGATTCGTAACAAGTCTAATTAGCAAAGATGCTTCATGTTCAGGAATCTTGGCTATAACAAAATGCAAAAGGTCTACTCCAATTCCTATTAAGAGACTTTCTGTGCCTAAGAGATTTTTATAAAAATTCATGGCTTCCTTTGCTATTCCATCTTGTCCAAATACAATTTCACCAGCTTCGGTTTTTATGGATGTAATTCTGTTTACGTTTCTTCGAGCTAACACTGAATTAAAGAAGAATTTTGAGCATCTGTCCCACGCTTTGCTTCAATAATAAACATTGATTATCCACTATTTGCAAATAGGTCTTAAGGGCTTGCTTTTTAGCTATAGCTATTGTACAATTAGTAGGGTTAGTTGCCAAAGATTTCTGAATTTTCGAAAGTTTGTTTTCTTACTATTTCTATCTCCTTTGTGGAGTTCTGAACTCTCTTTAAATTTAACATCTTCAATTCCTGTTTAATAGTCTTGAGCTTTTATGAACAAATATACTGCTTAGAACCATATATTTCATACTCCCCCTTCATAATTGCATTTTGAAATCCCTCATATTAACCAAAAAATTGTTAAACCTAAAAGGGTGATGGATTCTGGTCATTTAAATAAGTTCATAACCCTTATAGGGGTATGATCATAAATTCCAAGGTCTAAGAAATTGGCTAAGCTTTCTGAAAAAATATTTAACTAGTCCACATTAACCATAGCCCAATCTAAGTTTTTCTGGATGAGCCAATTAAAGTTTTGTTTGTTTGACCAAGTGAACCTATGATCTTCATATTTTAAATATGTTAATTCCACCTATTACATACAATCGAACATATCGAAAGTGTAGATGAGTAGGTTACAGTTTCCTTCTGCCTATAATATGAAAAGAGTGGTGTTAAAGTCTCCACCAACTAACCATGAAACTCAAACCGATGCCTTGAGTCTTCGAAGAGAAGTTCATAGCTCAATTCTTTGACACATTGTGTTAAAACCATAGATAAAAGTAGCCAAAGCACAAGAAATTTCTATTGAAGTTAAGTTTTATATGGATAAATTGCTAGCTGGTTTTCAAAACATTCACTTCCAAAAGATCATAATCATAAACAATAATACTCCTTCAATAGGCATGACATTGGTGGTTTGTGAGAAACTGTCATTTGCTACCTAAACAACTTAATTTATTCATATTTGCTTCTCTAATTTTGGTTTCCAATAAACAAAATAACAAAGCTTTTTTCTTTTGAACAAAATCCCTTATTGTATTAAGCTTAGAAGGTTTTTTTTTAATTCCTTTTACATTCTAGACTATGTCATATGAGATTACCTTTCCCTTTGGAGCCTTTCCTGCTACTCTTGTTGCTCTTTTGAGAGATAACTTGTTCAAATTGTTCCTCTTGCGTATCTCCTCTCTGTGGTTGTGTCATCTACTGGGTTTGCTCATTCTTATCATGGTTTCTATGGCATGGATTGTTCTCATTAATTTCCATTTCATTCTCCTTCTTGTTCCTAATGACTCATTTAAGTCACTCAATGATTATTGTTGAATTTCCCCTGGCTGAACTAAATCAGGACTGTTTTCCACTTTAACACTCTCCCCATTTTTAGTTGGTTTCTTTTTAGCCTGAACCATTTTATGGTTATCTGATACTTGTTATGCGTCCACCCAATCTTTTTGGTTTTCTGAAAGAGAAGGTTTCCATTCGTATGTAACCATAACTTTATCTTCTTAAAGAAAATGTTCATCTACCAACTTTAGGATAAGGATGTTGTCTTTTATTTCCTTAGAAATATACATACTCACACATATCATGCAAATTTAACCCTTTTTCTCATAGTAGTGTTTTCATTCATACAGATTGGTTTTTCCAAGTAACTAGCTAATATACTCAAACTCTTAGTTGTCTAATATTCCAAAGGAATGTTATGGATATTCATCTATATAGGAATGCTTTTCAATATATTTTTTTTCTAATTCTATGTCTGGTTGCCAATTTTAAATAAATAAAGGAAGTTGAGAGATGTACCAAGGGCCTTTTTCAATTATCTTTTAAGTTTTTGATTTTGAGGAGAAGGTAAAGATTAAGTTATCCCTTTCCAGTTTCTCTGGGTCCATGCTTGTATCACTAGAAAAGCAGACCTTTTATCCGTAAAAAAAAACCAACAAGCACATCTTCTCATGTCCCAGCACCTTATTGCAGAATGTCTAGACTTGGAGCCAACATTAGCTTTCCTTCAATCTTAACAGGTGGACTGTAAATCAAGGAAGAGTCAGAATTGTCACCCACAACCTATTTCTAGGTCTTTTTAGCCCCTTTAGTATGTTGAAACACAATGACAGATAGAGTAGAAGGTTTAGGAGGAAAGGCAGAGGTTGAGGGAGGAATAGTTATAGAGAGGGATGAAGAAGAAGAGTGAGCTGCAGAAAGTTGAGCAGGGGATGAGGGAGTAGAATGAAGAATCGAGGAAGTAGGGGGTAGAGTCGTAGAGGTGGAGATAGGAAATTAGTCTCCATTTTATCTATTTGGAAACTAATGATGTTTTGTTTTGTAGGTCATCAAAGGAAGAATAATGCTGGAAAACAAGAGGGAATCAATGGACAAGGGTATCCGAATAGAGGAAAGGAAAGGGAAGAAAACTAAAATGTTTCAGATCTAAGATTAGGGTTGGTTGTGAGCACAAGATGTTAAAGTTTCTCTCACATCCTTATGCTTACTCTATGATTGTTGGTTTGACGTTTTAAGGCGAAGAAGGGCATGATATGTGCGAAATCTTTGGGTTGATCAAGTGAAGAGTCTCTTTTAATGTACCTTTTCTCTAACCACCTCATTTCTCTCATAGAATGTTTTCCATGTATGTGGTTCATAACACAGTGTAATTTGTATATATCAATTGATGTCGTTTGTTAGAAAATGAGTGAAAAGGCCATAAGTCATGAAGAAAATTTTGGAAGATTCAATGTTGAGAAGTTTGACAAAACAAGTCAATGTGAAGACTAATGTGAGTGATTTTTCCTGAGTTTGCAAAAACATATCAAACGACTGATTGCTATGCTTTAAAGTTAGCAAAGAGCATCTACACTTGTTGACGGATCGCAGGATCGGCAATATCGTCAAACCTAAATGGCCAGAGGCACATGCAAATTTTTTTATAGCAAATTCATTTGAAGAATGATGTATAGAGACACCCTCTCCTTTTGGAGTTTCATGGTAAAAGACTTTTTTAAAAATATGTTAGTCTTTAATGGCATCTAGGAGGGTGAGGGTTGAACTGAGTGTTTATAAAATTCAAATTTTTTTCTAACTAACATATTCAATTAAAAAGAAGAAATATAAATATGAATGCAGAAATTGTTTAACATAAATTAGTCAAACAATAAAAATTTAAAGAGGAGAGGGAAGATAGAATACAAATCGATTTATAGTAGGTTAACAAGTAATCTTATGTCTACTCTTAAGACCTTTTTTAAAATTTCACTATCCTTCTTCTTTCAAGGTGAAGAGGAATCTTAATCCTACTTAGAATACTCCCAAGTACAATATCTAATACCCTAAGAAAAGATTACAACTCAGTAGTATCTCATTTATTCACTTGATAACTTAAATGACTCATTCACACGAATATGAGATAATAATGAACAAATGAATGAAAAACTCTTTGAAATGTATATATATAATGTCAAAAATTTTATTGATACTAAAAATAATGAAAAAAATACTTATTTATAGTTCCCAGCTATTGGAGCTAAGAACTAGTTGTTTAACAACTATATACAAGATATTGGTCAACCGTTATAGCATACTAGTCAACCAGTATGCATTAAATGCTCCAGACATACTTGTTTTTGGATATTGATCGACCAATGTGGTATATTAGTCCACTAGTACATCAACAAATGTTACAACAAACTCAAGATACATCAAATTTAACAACTTCAGCCTATATTGATTAACCAATAACCCATATAGGTTAATCAATCGCCTTTAAAATATAATTTTTTTAACACCTTCAAAAACTCAAACTCAATTTGATTAATGAAATAAAGAATTAAAGTTTCCAAAAATGTTCCTTAAACTTTGTTTGAAATCGAGAGGCTTTTATAATAAAAACAAAAGCTTAAATGCCTCTTAATGAATATAAAGACTCAT
>JANIHY010000001.1:3126162-3139098 GCA_027479065.1 Erythroxylum brevipes
AATTTTTTATCAACTTAGTAAGCGCTTTGTTTGATTTTCATTTTGATAGTTGTAAACTTCAATTTTTTTGGTCAACTTAGTAAGTAATTTTGTTGAGTTTATGAATTCATTTTATTCTTATATTGCTTTTCATCAAAATAATAAACTTATTAGTAGTAATTATGTTTTATTATCATCAAAATAGTGATTAGAATCTCCTTTGATTTAATAATCTCTTCCTGTTTTATGATGACAAAACACTTGTAATATTAGAGAACAACAATAAAATTAAACACACAAATAACTATCAAGACAATGAATAGCTCTCTCATAATTCAAGCACAAACATAATTAAATATGAATAGTATAATTCGATATCAAGATCAGATATTTAAAATCAAAGAAATATCCATACATGAAGATAACATAAATTTATTCAAGTATAACATATAAAGTGTAAGAAATATGAAAACAATAAAATAATCACTCCCCTTGAATGCAATTGCTCCCCCTAAATCTAATATCACCAATCTTTCCCTCCTTTTCTAAAATCATCAAAAAAAAAAATTTATTATAGAAAGCAAAATTGAAAGTGTCATGCTTTAAACTAACTTGGTAGAAAGAATCAAAACTCATTTCGTTAAGATAAAATTTATCACTTAAGAGTGTTGTTAAATATTTAAAGAATTAAAATAAAAGGTCAATTTTGATAGAAACATCCTTAATCATGTCTAATTTTAAATACCCCTAATTTTAGTATTATGCCTAAGTTGAAAGATTCAATTAAAGCATTATAGACACATTTTGACAAAATTATTAGTTGGAATTGTAACAAATAAAAGCATTCAAACTTTTATTATTTCCCTATAAAAACACATTCAAACTTTTCTATATGACTGTTAGCTTCAAGTTTTATTATTTCCCCAATATGAAGAACTACAACCTTACATTGTCTTTTCTTGACATTTCTCATTGATTCACCACAACTAAAAATCTTAAAAGCCTTAACACTATAACTTGATATCCTAGAAATCTTTAGCTTCTCAAAATCGATAAATGTTAATACGAAGAAGCATGGATAATATTTATAATAACTTTTAACAAGTCATATTTGTTTTAAGGAAACATTCAAATTGAGAGATTTTCCCGTTTCCAAAAAATATCTTGTCAATTTTCTGTTACTTAAAGTCCCCTTTTTTATTCTAAAATCAAACAATTAGAAGTTAGCAATTATATTAATTATTGTATGAGTTTAGATGAGAAAGGGGGGCTTTATGTAGCATAGATTTGACAATGTCAAATAATTAGAAGTTAGCTGAAAGGCAATACAACTGTTATTATAAATTTTCAATTAAATAACATTAAATGTTTGTAAAGTAAAATTTTAGGTTTGAATAATTATATTATCGTGGTATGTTGATGAAATTGGAGTGGAGGCAACTAATATCCAAGGATTACTTGGGTCTTCTTAAAGTTAGACTTCCACATGAAGATGTGGGATTTCCAATACATTAGTAAGTTAATCTCTCCTATTTGTATTCAATTAACACTCACCTAGGTGTAGCTTTTAAGTATGAAGGCAACTAAAATGATACCATAAGAAGGCGAAAATTGTTAGTGTCTTCTTCGGTGTTGGCTTCCCTCTCTTGTAGTTTCTTCACATAGACTTTCTCTTCTTCTGCAATTTCTGCAACTTCCTCCATTTGAGATAGATCTGGTATGACAACCCAGAGAAGACCATGGCTACACATCCCCATTGTTTTGTTGAAAGGGGATTGCCACTAAGCAATGATGAAACCACAATGCTCACGAACTTTCTGGTGGTGGTGATTGTAGTATTAGTAAGAGATCCGAATCTGCTAATGGTTAAAAAAATGAAGTTCTGGCCTACTGCACCACACAGGCAGAAGAGAAAAATGTCCCAGGCTGCCTCTGGATGCTGCTTACAGAACTCAACTGCCTCATAGCCAAAACCTTGAGGCAAGCCAAACATGTAGATCATGTTGTAAATCGTACCCCATAAATTCATACCCAACATAATATCCCAAGCACTCGTCTTTGGATACCTGAGTAAAAAAAAACGAAAAAGTACATTCATTTAGGCCATGAAAAAGTGCGTGCAGAGCAAGTATATTTTGTGAGCGAGAACATTGTAAGAAATTCAGGAAGAAAACCTCCAAGATCATACGCAGATATTTAAGTTGAAAAAAAAAGTGATTAGGTAGTTAAAAAGTGAAGCACACCTTGTAGTGAGTGAATCCTGTGTAGCATTTGTAAATCCATCAAATGCAAGATTTAAGAAACAAAGTCCGTATCCAAGAGGTGCATTTGGATGTGCAAGTTTGCTCATAGTTTTTGAGCTGGTCTGAAATCAGGAAGAATACATGAAACAGGACATGAATTAAAACCAAAATTTTGAGTCTATGGCTACAATACAGGGTTCAAGATGAAGAAATCTTTCAGATATAGTCTCTCACCTTCGAGAGCGCAAATGTTGATACCCCTCCAGCAACAAGGAAAGTGCATATATACTCATTAAGGGAGTATCTTATGCCATAAACTAGAGTGCCCATCAACATGACTGCATACAAATTATGAAATAATTCATCAGTAAATGATACCAGAGATGGTGCCTTATTGATCTGGATGCATACTAGAGTCATCCCAAGCACTGAACAAGTACTTTGCAAGTATTTTCCTAAAAAGCTACGAACAAACAAAAAACAAAACACACTGTGAAATGGAAAGAGACTCAAGAAGAAAAACATGCATTAGTTACAGAGGACGTTGGTTAAAACAACAGGCAATTTGCATAGCTAACTTGGACCTTTGGAAGAACAGCAATTGCATTTGTTCAGAAACCTCAATATATCCAATTTAATCTTCAAAAAGCATCTACAGTAAGAAATGGACAACCAACAGACAAAATGAAAACCATCAAGTTAATTTCCTTCTAGATGCTGTGCAACCAGCCCTACAAACTCAACTTAGACCACCAAATTAACACTAAAGATCCAACGTGGTGATCACAGCTAGCGATATCAAGTTCGCTTTACATTTTTGATAATATGAAGCTGCACAATCAAAAGAGACACCACACCTGGAATCATTTTCGAAGATTTTGCTAGGACCTGCAGGCACCAAATTCAGTAAGGAAGGTTAATCAATGAAACTGATAAAGACTAGAATCTATCATAAAACAACAAACTCCTGGAGAAAGAAAGATTTCATAAAAAGTTGAACAAACCTGAGCTGGGTAGCTGATATATTTCAAAGCTTCAATGCCCATCGCCGGACCAATGGTATTGGTAATTCCTGCACTCCAATACGTCCACCACGGAGCACCACTACCACTTGTACTGCTTCTCGACCAAATCTTTATCACTAGACATCAAAACGGAAATAACCACTTTAAGCTCCAAAACACTACAATATAATGTATGTTTTCAAATTACACTAGTGGATTGCGTACAACTTACTTATATAAGACCAAATCAGGCAAACCACATTTTGCGCCAGATTTAGGAACGCTAAATGTTCGAACCTCTTCCCATCCGCACCAAATCGCTTTGTAGATCTGAAGCAGAAAGGGAATCATCTCATAAACCATATGTTACAACAATGACGTCGCATCCAATTAGAGAGAGACTTACAGAGTTTCTTGGAGAACTCCTTGATAGATGTACGCTGACCAGATTCCGGCAACACAAAAGGCTAACACCAACACCCGGCGTAGTCCGGAACCGTGTGATTCCATTTCGCCGCAAGCCACCGACGACCACTGGATTTCCACCGAGGTTCCTGTTATCAGTTGACGGAATAACTTAACGGGAAATGAAAACGGCGAGGAAGGAATTTTGTGATTTGACGGTGCGGAGATAACGGAAATAACGGCCGGAGGTTAACGGCGAAGTGTCCCTTTGATCAGATATATAAAAAGGAGGACAGAGGAGTGCTGAAGTTACGTGGATTTTCCACGTGGGATCACTTGATTGGGTGCATGATTTCAACTCGCGTTTCTCATTGGTTGGAGCAACGTGGATCACAAAACGACGAGAAGGGCCTTTAGCACTGTAATATGGGTCCCACCAAATCAATTGGATCGTCCATAATGCTCTCCCTTATCAAAATATTATAGTAGCTTTGATCATTCCTCTAGCTTCCATAATTACGGGTTGAATTTGCCATCGTTTCCATATATTTATGTAGATATTACATAAATGTGTAATAAAATTTAATGTAACAAAATTAGAAGTGGTTAATTAAAAAAGAATATCTGATCCTTATAATTACACTCAATGCTTTAAAGACTACTAATAGTAGACTTCTATTGTTTAAAGCCATATTTCATACAAAGAATGCTATGCCTGTCAATTTTCTCTAAGCTTACAACCAGAACATTATTTACATATACTGTTCAGTACAACTATCACGCAGAGTGGAGTTCACCATGGTCAATCCCGCGCCGGAGGCACAAATCTTCAAGAAAGTTTGCACCCACAAATTGGAAGAGGAACCTATACATGGAGCAAAACCTTCGTTCAGTGCAGCAGTCTTAGGATCCTCCTCAAAGGATAGTGCAACGGAAAACCAACCCTGGCCACCAAAGGAATTCATCGAGGTTGCTGAAGGCAATATCACCCAGGAGCCAGAGGAAGCTGAGGGCAGAGTCTTCTTATCCTCTTCTTTTTGCGATAAATTGGACAAACAGTGGAACAAATCCGTAATTGTGAAACTAATCGGACGCAGCATCGACTACCGCTTACTCTCCACATGTTTGAGATCAATGTAGCACCCGACTGGTCCCCTGAAGATAGTTGACCTTCGTTTTGACTTTTTCCTGGTGAAGTTTGCTAAGGACGATGACTTCATGCACGCCCTGACAGATGGCCCCTGGAGCATTTTTAGCCACGCCTTGTCTATTCAACAATGGAGGCCCGACTTCCGTCCGTCTCAAGGCAAGGTCTCTCGTGCGGTGGTCTAGATACGATTCCCCGAGCTTTCCATTGCACAATATCACCCGCAAATCCTAACTGCATTGGGCAATATTGTGGGGAGAACCTTGAAGATTGACGACACGACGTTGCTTTCCCAGCGAGGGCGGTTTACACGGGTGGCCTTGGACCTTGATTTAAGCATCCCTCTCCGGCGTTCGGTGGAGCTGGATGGAGAGGTGATCTTGGTTGCTTACAAAGGCCTCCCCACTATCTGCTTCAGTTGTGGGATGGTTGGGCTTGAGACCACCAAATGCCCGCAACGTCCCCAGCATGCACCGGCTGCTGCAACCTCCCTAGCCAAATGCGACGATACCGCTACAATGAACCAAGATGTTAGAGGCGATGAGTTCGCTCGGGCAGCAATCGTCTCTTCCAACTGTACTGAATAGTGCGCCAGCAATCCCAACGCCTTTCGAACCGACCCCCGATGAATCATGAGTTTGGTGGCTCAAGATTTTCCCCTCTGACAAAGCTGGTGATGATGGAGGACACAAGTACTGACAAGATGGTGGAAGCTACATGTAATGTTTCTCCAGGAAGGAGTTTCCATTTTAATGTAACGGACCTAATTGGAGCTGGGTCTGCGACTTCTGTTGGGCTAAGAAAGCCTACACGGGCTGGTGCCAAAGGCAAGGCCAAAATTGGGCCTCGGCCTGTTTTGCAAACTAAGGCCATAACGGGTGGCCCTTCCGTGGCAAGTTTCGAAGTTATCACCGAGTTCCCCCTAGCCCCCACCGCAAAGGACCAACACCTCGCGATAGTCCTTAATTCCTATACCCAAATGATTTGTGATAGCCAAGTCGTCGAGCTCCCGGGCATCGCAGAAGTGGCCAATCATCTTCTGAAGCCGGAAAGCGAGAATGGGGAGGGGACCTCATAGGGCGGGGTGACAGTCGACCTACTGCCCCCTACTGACCTTCCCGACAGCGGTATAGTCGATTCGACCCCGAGAACTCTTATAGTTTATGGGATGGACATCATGGATAGTGGAAGTATGGACATTAGCTCAAATAACCCTTGCGGTCAGGGGGACTGCCCACATCTATAACCCATGATGTCGATAATTATCTGGAATTGCCAAGGCGGGGGAACTCGTGTTTAGGCCATTATCCGTAATTATACGCGTATCGACAAGCCAGGTATACTGGTTTTATTAGAGTCCAGAATTAGTGGTTATAGAGCGACCAACGTAATCCAGAACCTGAGGTTCGATTATTCCTTTCGGATCGAAGCTGAAGGCTCTTTTGGCGCCTTCTGGATGCTTTGGAAGCACGATTTTGAGGTGTTCGTGGTCTTTGCTCACTGCCAATTCCTGCAAGCTAGAGTGAAGCATACGGAGGGCGCCTTTGTCTTCACGCCTATTTATGTTAGTCCTTAATTTGCCTCCTAAAAAAATACTAGGGCCAATTTTAACCTAGTTAGGTCAGTCGACTCACAGACCATAGATCGTAGGAGGAGATTTTAATGCTAAATTGGAGCTTTCGGACCGAAGGGGTGGCGCTACGTCTAGTCGTGTAGTTAACCATCTTTTCAAAAATTGGGTGAATGATAGTGAACTTCACGACTTGGGGTTCACAGGCTCTAAATTTACGTGAAAGAGAGGTTCAACCCACGCGCATTTGGACCGAGTGTTTGGATCTACTCCCTGGGTCCAAACATTCCCCCAAACAGTGGTTCATCATCTTCCCTATCTAGGGTTGGACCATCGCCCTTTACTGATTCAATTCACTAGCCCTTCTTCGAGAATTGGGTCTCCTCCGGCTTTTAGGTTCCAAAATGCCTAGATTGCCCATGTCCGAAGTGGTCAATGCTCACTGGAATCTTGAAGAGGCGACCTTCAGGCAATCCCTGGCCACCTTTGCTACCCATCTTTCGGAATGGAATAGAACTGTGTTTGGCAACATCTTCCATTGTAAAAAATGCCTACTGGCCCATTTGGAGGGTCTTCAGCGAGTGCTAACAATGGACAATTCTGACTCGCTTTTAGACTTGGAGGAGCAATTGAGTACGAAGCTTTTCCAGGTGATGAGTGAGGAGGAACTTTTCTGGCACCAACAAGCCAAATGCGACTGGATCTCGAAGGGAGATCAGAATATCAAATTTTACCATACACTCACCCTCACAAAAAGAAAGCAGTTAAAGATCACGAGACTTACGGACGATTCGGGCTCTGAGATTACTGATCAGAACCAGCTCCGTCTTTTAGCAAGGAATTACTATGCTCAGTTGTACACTCCGGAAGGTGCGACTCTTCCTCAGCCGTTACTTACTGAAGTGTTTCCTCGAATTTTGGAGGCCGGGCTTCCAGGGCTTGTATCCCTTGTGCACGAAACCAAAATTAGGAAGGTCGTCTTCTCTATCAACCCGACCAAAGCCAAGATGCTACCTGGAAACTGGGTGACGGTCGTCGTATCTGATTCTGGAGTGATAACTGGGTCAAGGATCTGGGCCCACTACATTCAGTGGCCACCTCCACAGTTCCGGACAGTGTCTTTGATAGCACGGTATTGGATTACATAAGTAGGTTTGGCAGTGGAATCTGTTACCTCCCTTTCACTGTTTGTATGATGATAGCTTCCTTCTGCGCTCAACATAATGACACAGCGGAGGACCATTTACTCTGGGGTCCCACATCTCCCAGGCCTTTCACAGTGGCTTCCGCTTATGCCCTCATCGAACGACCCAATCAGGACGAGTCTTGTAAGATTTGGGAGCTCATATGGAAATGGGCAGGACCACAGTGGATTCGGTCTTTCCTCTGGCTGTTGGTGAAAGAAAAGTTGTTAACTAACCAATAACGCGTGGCCCATCACGTCACAAGCAACAACACCTGTCACTGTTGTGGTCAGGAAGAGTCTATTCTTCATGTTTTAAGGGATTGCCCTAGAGTACTATCATTCTAGCAGCAATTCCCTTCTGCCTCTTTAGTTAGGTCTTTCTTCTAGCAAGATGCGAGCACATGGGTCTTTAGTGACCTTCGCCCTCAGACGCAATCCACTTCAGTTAATTGGGCGCTTATTTTTGGAGTCGTTTGTTGGTTTTTATGGAAATGGAGGAACAACAACATCTACGACCCTAACTTTGTATGGCCAATAGGGGGTACTCGCCTAGTCATGGACTATGTGGGTTGGATCTCCTACGCCAATACAGTGAAAAACCGGATCTTCCCGATGTAGGGTTTGCCGGTGGGTGTTCCAATGAGATGGAAAAAGCCACTGGAGGGTTGGATCAAACTTAACACGGATGGTGTAGTTCAACCCAGTTCTAATCGGGCAGCAGTGGGTGACCTACTGAGATCTAGCCAGGGGCATTGGGGTGGTGGTTTCCTCCTAAATTTTGGAGTGGGGGTACCACTAGAGGCAGAATTATGGGGGGTTCATACAGGTCTCTCCCTGATATGGTCGTGTGATTGTAGAAGTGGACTTGCTGGAGGTTATTAATATTCTTTCCGCTTCCCATTGTACTATGTCTAATCTTTTTCCTTTGGTGGCAGGTATTCGAGGTTTGCAGCTTCACGACTGGATGATTCAGATACATCATCTCCATCGTGAAGGGAACCAATGCGTGGACAGACTTGCTGCACTTGCACAGAGTTCTAGGCCAAACCTATACCTTCTCCAGGAACCCCCACTTCCCATTCAGGATGTACTCTCTCATGACATGAACGACACGACTTATCCCCGCAACCCCCGTTAAGGTTGTAAGGACGTGCATGTTATTATTATTTTTAAGTGTTTTTCCCTTATAAGCTAAAGGCCATATTTCATGCAAAAGCATCCAAGTGATACTCCATAAGTACTAGTTAATTTTTTTAGCGTAACTATTTTCTTGGCTCAACCTTATTTATGCGCTCTTATTGTAAAAGATGAAGATCTAACTATTGTAAAAGTCTTCCAAATGGCAAGTCTTCTTATGATAGAATTAGCTTAAGCCATCTTCCTATGATATTTTAAACTTATCTTTGTAAAAGACTTTCGCTTTAACCACAATCATTAATATAGCCATCCAATAGTCTTAGATAATAATATATGGCATCAATTCTAAAACTAATGAGATGATTGTTATATATTTCCATTTCGTATTTTGATTTTTGAGAACAAAATGAAAGAAGACTATAATTATAGTTTTAATAAACTCCATACACTATTTTCTTAGTGTCTCTTTCTTAATGTTCTCCATATTTATAACTAGTATGACTTCTTAATGGTTCTTATGTATTGGCTTATTAGGCTAAAATTGATGTGTCATTTTAAATGCCCATGCTAAGTTGATAGTATCTTTGAGTTATGGGGGTAGTATGGTTTCTAAGCTTACAAAACATAGTGTTGGAGGATTTTTCACTAGTAACACTTTGATGGCTAACTCAGACTTAGGCTTGTGTGAAAGCTTAGATTAAGAGAGAATACCTTTACCTTTGTGAATAAGGATGGTAGGTGTTAGACTCCTAAGTCTTAATAGTGGAATTGTGCAGGCATTAACAAGGATCAACCAATATTTGACACTTGAGAAGATGGAACAAGACAAAGACTTGCAGTAGGCAAGAAAAATGGACATTATCAATGAGTTGGCATACCGTGGTGCACATTGGTAGGAATCTTCGATGAGATACAAGATTCGGATATGAGACCAAAAGATAACTTGAAATGGACCTTGTGTTGAAGGCTATCTAGATCACATACATAAGGGAGACATGTGAGAGCATTGATTTGAAGGTTATATTTAACAACTTATAAGGTCCAAAATTAGACACTTTGTTATCTAATAACACCTTCTTTAAGTTATTATTTCAATTTAAAAAAATCCAAATCTTATTCAACCTCTAATGAACTAATTCTACATCAAACTAGGTTCATTTTACACGTTAATTAAGTACAATTAAATCATTATAAAGTACCTTAACCTTATATGGTCCAACAATTGCCCAAAACCAAACTTTTCTCCTTCATAACCGTGAGAATAAGCCTTACAAATCCCACAATCGTGGGATGAGTGAGCCGAAGGTTCACTCACCCACATCTCCAATTTGTTTCTAAAACTTGACTTCTTCACTACCATTCGAGACACCTTCTCCAAATACCATTAATTTCACTTGAATTCTAACTTATTCATGCTTCAATAACTCATCAAATTCATATCCAAAACAATTCAAAAATCATTCATTAAATAAATTACAAATCAATATCTTCCACACATCAAAACCAAACCAGAAGTTATCATACAAGGATCATTTTTCTAACATTCCTTTATCATCATCTTATCATATTTCATGTCAATTCAATTATCATAAAACTTATATTAATACATGCTATCAATTTTAAAATTTTCTTACCTAATTACCTTCAAATTCCTTCTTCAAAGAACTAAACTAGCCCTTCATGCAACCAAAACACTTCCAAAATTAAGGTAGGTGTAGGATGATCTTAACACCCAAAAGATAGCAAAATAAAAGATAACTTATGGTAGCTTTCTTGATGCAATATCTTGCAAGAATTCTAAGTGAAATTGAAGCAAAATTTAAAGCTAAGAGAGGGTGAATGGTTTTAATGGAGATGCTTCAATGAAGGCTGCAGAAACTTCTTGCTAGTTTAACACCTAAGTTGCTAGGTGTCCTAATCTTGGAGGAGCAAATGCCACCAATGCATGTATTATATTTGTCCTCCCTTTAAGCTACCAAAGGTCACACACCTATTAGGCCATTTTTCATGTAATCAATGTTGGGTCCGTGTTTTGTGTACTGGGGCGAACTAGGCCCAGCGTACCCCAAGTTGGCACGCGACCATAACCTTCAAAGTTATTGTCCTCTCTGGTACTCGAGCTCGAGACCTCAAGGTTTTGTTGCATTTAAATGCACGCCTCTTACCATTACCGGGGCAAACTAGGCCCAACGTACCCCAAGTTTGCACGCAACCACAACCTTAATCAATATTGTCCTCTTTGGTACTCGAACTCGAGACCTCAAGGTTTTGTTGCATTTATGCAACAAAACCCTGAGGTCTAGAGTTCGAGTACCAAAAAGGACAATACCTTTGAAGGTTGTGGTCGCGTGCCAACTTGGAGTACGCTGGGCCTAGTTCACCCAGGTATACAAAACACGGACCCAACATTAAAAGGCTCCTTTAGATCTGACTGAAAACTAGCATCTGAATGTCCTTGAACTCTCAGTTCAGCTTTTTCATAGACCAAGAAAACATCTTTAGTCCTTCGTAAGTACTTCAAGATATTTTTCACAATCATCCAGTGACCATAACTAAGATTGGATTGAAACCTGCTTGTTATATTCAACACAATCCATTTTGTCTCTCTTTTTGTGTCTTAGGATATATAACTTATGTGAGAGAAATCTCATACGATATGGGTAAGAATTCTCTCTTGGAATTTTCCATGCTAAATCTCTTTAGCTCTTTGTCGATATATGTGGATTAGGATAATTCATGCAACTTCTTTAATCTATCTCTATAAATATTTATTTCTAAAATATAGGTTGCTTCTCCCATGCACTCCATTGGGAAGTTTTTAGACAACTAAATCATTATATATTAGAGTATTGGTATGCTATTTCTAATAAGCAATATGTCATCTACATATAGCACTAAGAAGACGATTACACTTCCACTAACCTTCTTATAGACACATGGTTTATCCACATTTTTGATAAAATCAAACTCTTTTATTATCTCATCAAAACAAATGTTCCAACTTCGTGACGTTTGCTTAAGTCTATAAATAGACTTTTGTAACTTGCATACTTGATTAGGAAATCTTTTTAGATTCAAAACCCTCAGGTTGTGTCTTATATGCTCCTCTAACAAATTCCCATTTAGAAATGTTATTTTGACATCCATTTTCGAAATTTCACAATTATAATATGTGGTTATAGCCAATAAGATTCCTATGGATAAGCATAACTATTGGTAAAAAGGTTTCATCAAAATAAACTCCTTGTTTTTATTTGTAACCTTAGCCACTAGCCTTGCTTTGTATATATGTACATTACCATCCATACCAGCTTTTATCTTAAAAACTCACTTACATAATATAGGTATAATACCATCAGGTGCATCCACCAAAGTCCATACTTGAGTAGTGTATTTAGATTCTATTTCAGATCTCATAGTTGTATGATATTTTAAGGAATCAATATTAGACATTACTTTTTTATAAGTAGTGGGCTCACCATCTATGAGTGATATATTATCCTTCCTGTTCATGAATCGAAAGTGTATGGTTGTCGAAGTGAGTAATAAATCGGTAAGAACTGAGTCGTATCTACAGGAATTATGAGAAAGTTCAATTCTACGCTAGCTAACAGCATTTGAAATCAGGTTGAGTGAGATTTTAAGAAATTAAAATTAATATAAAGAAAATTTGTAAAACTTAAATAAATTTCTAAACAACTTCCCAATTCACTGCGATCGAAATAACTATGAATGTGACAAATTTGTGCAATAGCTAATTAAGAAAAGATTGTAACAATTGACTAATTAAAAGTATTAACTTCAATAGGGAATGACTTTTTATTAGGGAATGATATTTTTGTCAACCTTAATATTGAATTACTGTAATTATCCTCCACAAATGAAATATCCTAACTGTAGCACCCCACTCCCGACGAGACCCGAACCCGATATCCACGGTGATATCCGAGCCCGTGACCCGCGAGGGTGGCGTACTAGAACGACCATTACCTTTTAAAACCTGTTATGACATTTTCTTTTTCTTTCAAGAACAATAGAGTGCGCAAAACAATTATTAATCTGGCCCAATTATAACAAAACATTTTCAAATGTAAAACCATTTCACTAATAACCCAAAGTTCAATCATTATTAGCACTCATTAGTGCTCAGTCACTCTATACAATTACATATAAACAATTGGGCCTACAGAATACCAAATCAATACACTAATGCAGACGTGGACGACACTGATCCCGACCCGATACTCTGTCTGGCTAGCGGTAGA
>JANIHY010000001.1:3209327-3239266 GCA_027479065.1 Erythroxylum brevipes
TTTGAATGGGTCAAATAATTTTTTTATTTATATTATTTAGTATATTTTTCTTTTTTTAATATTACTAATATTATATATAATTAAATATAATTATTATATAATTATTGCGTCACACTGATTCAACCGGTGATCAAACTGGTTGAATCGATCAAACTAATAATTAATAAAACTTCCGATTCAACGTCTAGTCTAGTTTTTTAAACCTTGGCCATTTCAAAAAAAGAGACGAATTGGACGTGAAATAGCTTCTGCTGGAAGCCTTGTCCCTATTTTTATTGTAATGTTACTTTTTTGTTCTTTATCAAGTAAAATATTTATATATATTTTTAACAAATATTAGGTTAAATAAATATGTCAATTTGTCATTTCGGAGCGTCCCCTAAAGGTGTTTAAGCGCATAATGCATATCACACTTAGCAAGCAAAGCTTATGATCACGGAAAAGAGAGAGAGAACAGTAAACTCAAAAGGATGATGGAACCCAAAGTAAAAAAGAGTAAAGAGAGTCTAAAGTCTCATATTTGAGTTTTGATAGCAATAAAAGCTCATTTAATATAGTGATTCCTTGTACGCACTAAATATTGGACTGCTTTTTTAAAAAATTGGTTAGAATCAAACTGTAATTTATCTCCCTTATATAATATCGGGCCAAAATATGAGTACGTCAAAAATAGACATTCTAAGTCCGAGAGTAAAGTGAGGATTCAATTATTCTAGACGAACGTGTCGGTCAGCCAATTTATTACAAAAGCAACATTAATAATGTGGACAGCTGTCCCCTTTAATAGAAAAACAGAATAGTTGAGAGGTGATTAGTGAACGATCAACAACCGCCACATGTGTTAACACCAAATTTGCCTCTCTCCTGCCTTATCTTAAAATCTATTAAATTATAAACCCCCAAATGCCGTCTTATTTCAAAAATGCCATTTGCCGCTGCAGGCCGACCAAACGAACAAACGGTATGTTTTGGTTTTATTAGCATTAATCATCGCTTTTGTTATTCGTTTGTTGCTTTTAACTTTCACTTTATGTTCTTTCTTCCGTCTCTTGCTGGTCACTGGAAAAACACTGTTGCTTAGCGATCTCTTGTTGGTTTTGATCAATAACAGGCCAGCTCTTGTTAGTTCAGGTAATGCTTCGGTTAGGTCCAAGCTGCTTTTCCTGCTACATATTAAGCTTTACTTTACTGCATCTTCGCTCCTGTGTAAATGTGTTTACTTTTTTCTTTTTTTCTTTTACTCTGGGTGTTTTTGCTTGAACTCTCTTTCTTTCTTCTATAGGGGAGTGATTTCCAAAATGGATTTTGTTTCTTTCATATCAAAAGAGCCTGTTGCTTTTGTAAATGGGTAAAGTTTGTTTTTTTACCGTCTTTTGCTAATGCATGTGGTGAAGAGGTTTATGATAGGAAGTTAATTTTGAGGTTATCGTTTTGTTGACCTTTTCTTGTTGTGTTGAGAATGGATTAATTATAGTTTGTCATTGTTGAGACTGATAAAATGATAAGAGAGGTTTCATTGTGGAGTGTAATTTTTGCCAACTTGTGCTACGAACTTGAGCGGTAGTATTGAATATTGTGCTCTATTGTGCAGATCTTTGCATGTATTGATTTTCGAGACATTGGGTTCGTAAATATGGGGAAGTCTCCAGCGAGGTGGTTCAAGTCCTTTATTCATGGGAAGAAATCATCAAAATCTAATTTGTCGAAAGGAAATGATGCTTTGGTAAGATATTTTGTCCATTCATGTACGCGTGGTGCTTCTTAGTTTTTATCAGTTGGTCCCGCTTGTTGTATAGTCACCGTGAGAGGCATAGCAACCACACTAAACTTAAAATAAATAAATAAAGGAATCAAAATGCAAATCCTGGTAGTAAACTGAATTCATCTGATGGGACATACGGAATTTTTAAATGAGGTGTACTTGAAATTGAATGGCTGGAATTTGGAAATCCAAATGATCAGTATTGCCTCACATTTTCCTTTATAGTAAACAATGTTTAGAGATGTTCCTGACGTTAGTCCATTTGACTGAATTTTCTGTATCTTTGTTTTCCATGAAATCCTCCAAAAGGAAGTTCTTACAATTTATCCGTTCCATGTGTAGAAACAGGCAAATAAAGAAGTAGATTTTCCTTCAAAAGCACCTGTATCTGATATGACTATCAATCATCCAAGAGTGGCACTGATGGTTCCTGAGACGATTGCTGGAAGTGAATTGAACCCAGACTATGGGGTATCTTCTAACTTGACACATGAAGGGGTAACTGTTCCATGTGCAGAAGGAGATGGGAAAGCAAAACATATCTGTTCTACAGATGATCCTGAGAAAATCAATCTTGATAAAGCTGCTACAAAAGTTCAGGCAGCTTTTAGAAGTTATCTGGTAACTGCTGTTATCTTCTTACCCTAAAAAGCTACAAACCATGTTCTTTTCTTCTATTATATTGAGATTCAGTCGTACATATTGACATTTCCACTAAATTGCTGATCTAATTGCTTGATGTTGCTTCCTGTTATAGTTGTCTGTACATTGAGTTAGTTCAAATTGAGTAGCAGTGGGCAGACAATTTTGCTAGCTAAATCTACAACATTCGAACTGACTTCTAGTTCTCTCTATGAAATGGAAAACTTGGAATTCTGCATTTAAAATCTATCAATATTCTATTGATAGTGTGATTTTATTTCCTAAAGGCTCAGCGTGCGTTTCGAAGACTCAAAGGCATAATTAGGCTGCAGGCACTTATTCATGGTCATTTAGTTAGAAGGCAAGCTGCTGCTACCTTATGCTGTCTCCAGGCAATTGTTAGGATCCAGGCATTGGCTCGTGGACAGAAAGTTAGACGTTCCACTATTGGGATTGATGTGCATAATAAATGCAATCTGGAAAGGCTTCAGGTGATTTACCATTGACTTGAAACCAAATATTGTTTTTTTTTTGACAATGGAGAAATAATTTGCCTGATATTGTACTTGTTCTTTTGTTTGTGTCGAGTGTCATTGTGACAAAAAGATGCTTGCTGGAGTCTTGAACAAGAGTACATTGTGTTGCGGAAGCACATTTTTATCTGATCATCCTCATTTCCTCTATGTTGATAGTTGTCAAGAGGTCATTGTCTCTCTCTCATATTTGGTTTTTTTTTCCCCCTCCTTCATCAGGGTGCTAAATTTACAGAATCTTCTGGAACCACAATGTCTACTCTGGCAGGACAGCTGAAGGAGAACACTTTTGGTTGGAAGGTGATTAATCATTGAGTAGTCTCATGTTCTTGGTTCACTCTTGATGGGCCTGAAATTGATCAGTCAATTGTATAAGCTAATACCATACAGGTTGTGTTTGCTTGTTTGTGAACCTGATGTCTACCATCTTAGTTAATAAATTTGTAAATGCTGTCCTTCAACTTGTCTGAAATATTGTTCATTACTCCGTGAGCTGCACTGATACAATTTAAGGCGATGAAAATTGCTTAAGAGACGTGGATGAAAGGTTGAAAGGAAAATAGGTAATAGTTGCAGTGGGTTTTTATAGAAGTTTGTATTGGCATATTGCAGCAGTTTGTCTTTGCATGTTCTTGGATTGAAATGACTAAATCTATAATTTGATTTAATATACAATGGTGCTATATGCTTATTGTCAGCTGAGATGAATCACTTGTTTGTAAGCCCTTTGGTTCCTGTTATAATGTTGTCTTTCCTTTTTAACTGAGGATGCAACCAATTTTATTTTTTAATTTTTGTTAAGCTTCTGGCTTCAACATCTAGCAGAAGACCTTTATGCATGCATTATGATCCTGGGGATCCTAACTCAGCTGGGGAGTGGTTAGGGCGGTGGACAAGGTCACACATCTGGGAGGTCTGTTCACAAGTAAAGAATGCTAATTTGAAGTCTCAGAAGATGCATGACAATTTACAAGGTGTAAAGGCTAAACAAGGCAGGAGAAAACAAGGACAGCGGAAGCTATCAGTTGCCAAGATTGCAAACACCACAGGTCCATCAATTTCTGAATCTGAAAGGCAGAAACAGAATCCAAGAAAACTCTCAAACCAACCAGCAGATTCAACTCCAGGACATTCACAAAATGCATCTGAGAAAGTAAAACTCACTTTAAGAAAAACTTCTAATTCCTTGAAGAAGTCTGGTGAAAGATTAGAGGTTGACAAGAAGAAATCAAATCTCATTTTGACAAAGGCATCAAATGCTGCTACTTCCCTGGATTCATTGCCTGACTCTGTTGAGAAGATAAAAGATACTGTTTTGGCAGTTCCTGAATTGATTGAGGTTAATACAAGTTTGATAGCACCTGATCTTGGTGAGCATGATGAAGTTTTGCATAAAAATCCAAATTTGGACTCCCAGACCAACGAGGAATATGATAAGGTGGGTGAAGTTCAAGAGACAAGTAGGCAGCAAAAGACTAGGGATGATAATTCCAGTGTTGAGGCTCGTAACCACAGCCAGGAGGAAGTGAAGCTTGGTGAGCATGATGAAGTGTTGCATGAAAATCCAAATTTTGACTCCCAGCCCGAGGAATATGATAAGGTGGGTGATGTTCAAGAGACAAGTAGGCAGCAAGAGACTAAAGATGATAATTCCAGTGTTGAGGTGCGTAACCACAGCCAGAGAAAAACTTCACTTCCTCCGCATATAGAATCTGAGGAGATTGGGGTGAACAGCACACCAAAACTGCCTAGCTATATGACACCAACTAAATCTGCAAAGTGTAAGTTGAGAGAACAAGGATCCCCAAGGTTTTCCCAAGATGGATTTGAGAAGAGCAGCACAGCTAGACGGCATTCTCTGACATCTTCCAGCAATGGCAAGCTAACTCCGGTGTCACTAAGGGCACAGAGTATGATGCAGGCACCTGGTAAAGGAGCCATGAGAAGTGACAAATCTCTACCTTCTACTAGAGGCGTTAATGGTAAGATCCTTTTTTTTTTTTTTTTGGTATATTAAGCCTTAAAACTCTTCTGGCCACGTCTTTTATGTGGTGTGTCCTCATGTATGAAAGGATTCTTTTAAAGTGTCAAATATTTTGAGGTGCATGTGCATCCATATAGTTTCCTCTGATCTATAATTAGTTTTTTATTTAATTTATTTACTAATTGGTCAAATTGTCTTTATTTGTGTACTTTCAAAGCAGCGAGCATTCACCCTTTTCCCTTTTGGTTAAAGATTGAAAATTCATGTCTTTATTACTCTTGTATATGTTTGAGAAAGATACCTGTGAACTTGGTGACGATTCCAGTACAATTGAAAACTAAAGGCCTTTGATATTGGAGGATCAGTTCTTTCAGTGTAGGCAGGGGTTAACGAGTGTTATATTCCAAAATACTGAACATATGCAATGCATATTTCCACTTTTTCACTGGCTGTTAATTCTGTCTTGCTGGCTTCAGACAAGGCAATCAAAGTAGAGTGGAAGAGGTGATTTTGGTATACCAGTTCTTCATGCAACACCAGAGCGAAGAGGCCAGAAAAAAAAGAATGTTAAGCGTTGAACTGCCATCAAGGGCATATTGTAAACACTGCTTTGTGTTGTTTTGTTGTTCTTTTCTTGTTAGTGGGTGAATGCTCTTAACTTAATAATTTTATGGGTTTAAGAATTGCCCCTTTTGGGCACTTGTATAGCGTGTAAAGGTTTAGTGTATTTGTGAATATGATTTCACTGTCAAATTGATCTGTACTTTGACCTAAGAAACTGAAACCTGTTTAATCATGAGCGTGCATTACAAGTCTACTGCGTCTGCCATTTTCAACCTGATCTGATGAGCTTATTGTAGTAGGAGATTGCATATTTCTGGTCTGCCCACACCCTCATTATATTCAAGGATTCAATGTATATTTGTTAATGATTGAATCATTGCAGGATTATAAATATGAATCATATCAATTTCAAGCCTATGATTTTCGTTAGTACTGCACATTTAGGCTTTAGCTAGGGTAATAAAGAAGAATTTACTATAATACATTGAAATGGTAGCTGTGGATGTCAGAAGTACTTCTAATGTACCGTACGTTCTTTTGTTTCAATTATTCTGTTTTAATTATGTTTTTATGTTAAAAAGACATTATTTTAAGACAAAAATAGGATTGAAATAGAGTAATTGAGACAAAAGATCTTAATTGTCTCTATCGTTCAAATTCAGGGTTCATTCATGAAAAATTAGTAGTTTAGTTATAGTGTCAAAAAGAAAAAGAAGCTGATAAGACTATGAACTAAGAATTAACCAAGTTAGGACTCTCAATCCTATAGTTATAGGCATTAACGAATTGTTTAATAAAAATCGGATTGTTGTTCATTGTCATATATATTAAAAGAGCAATAGATGCACTGACTGGTTTGCTAACTAGACACTTTGAACCAAGTTCTTAGAATTTAATCTATTGACAACATTAAAACTGGAAAGACCATCAATTTATTCAGACTAGATTATACATACATATGATGTAAGTATCATATATTGAACCTTGTTACTTCGCTATTAAAAATTAGAACAATCAAGCAATTATAAACTTTTAACGTGGGTAGACTTCTGTAATTAACGCTTTATCAACAGATATTAGCGCTGACTGACTTGTTGGCATCACAGAACTTCCTTCTGTTCGACCGCGGAAAAAAAATGCGGGCTGTGTAGGCATTGGAAGATCAGATACAGAGCCACTATTAAGCATCTTAATTATCTTTGCCATTGTGGGCCTATCAGCAGGATCTTCTTGAACACACAACAGCCCTATTTGTATGCATGTCATAACTTCATTCCTTGAATATGTCTCTGTTAGATTTTTATCCAACGCCTGCAAAGGTGTCCCATTTTTCCAATGCTTCCACACCTGCAAAATTTCAAAGCCATAATTATCATGAATCTTGGATCTTCGTCTCTTCCTTTCTTTTTCTCCAGAATTCATCGTGGGGACAAAGTTCAGGTGATGTCATGTAATGACTTCAAATTCAATACTCACATGGCTCACAACATTGGCTGCTCCATCTGTCAGATTGAAAGAACTGTTCTTCCTGCCACTTATAATCTCAAGGACTAGTACACCAAAGCTATATGCATCAGATTTCACCGAGAACTGCCCATGCATTGCGTACTCCGGGGACATATACCCACTAGATACAGACAAAAGATAGAGCAATATGAGAAGAAACCAACGACAATTAATGTTTCATATGCAGACAAGACTATTCGTACGGTTTCAAACTTTCAAGCTTACTATGTGCCGACAACTCGGTTTGTGCTTCCCTGAGTCTGGTCAACTCCGAAAATTCTGGCCATGCCAAAATCTGATATTTTGGGGTTCATCTCCCCATCTAGCAAGATATTGCTTGCTTTAAGGTCACGGTGTATGATTCTAAGGCGAGAGTCCTGGTGAAGGTAGAGAATTCCTCGAGCAATTCCTCCTATTATCTCGTACCTTCTAGGCCAATCTAGTAGTCCTTGCTTTTCAGGGTCTGGAAGTTGCAAAAAAAGCAACTTCAAGCTGGGATTCCTAATCAGCTTTCATGGGTTTATCTTTAACACAACTGAAATTGGCATATATATGCTAAGGTGAAGGATGTCAGAATGCAAACCAAAAAGAAAATAGTCGAGACTCTTGTTGGGAACAAACTCATAAACGAGAATTTTCTCTTCTCTTTCTAAACAGAAACCGAGAAGCCTCACTAAATTCCTGTGTTGCAGCTTAGCTACCAGTATAATTTCAGTCTTGAACTCTTCTACACCTTGTCCAGAACTTCTTGACAGTCTTTTAACAGCTATTTCTTCTCCATTCGGCAGCCTGCCCTGTGAAACGCACAGTTCACTTGTATTACAGTGTCCCATAGAGAATCCATAGATCCAATCCAAGTATACTTAAACCAATTATCCAAAATGCTCACCTTGAAAACCTCACCAAAGCCACCTGCTCCTAATTTGTTATTGTGGGAGAAATTATCTGTAGCAGCTTCTATGGTTGCAAAATCGAATTGCAGGGACTCCGCAGATGTTACTTCGTTCCCAACTACAAACCCCAATAAGAAGTTGCAGGAAGTTATTTACAAAGCCATTCAAAAGGTGTTGCACATTGAAGCATCTTTTGAATATATATATATCTTTTACCATTGTCTTGCTCCACAGACTCGTACTTTTTTCTTCTTCGCCTTCTTAAGAATAAGTAACCCATGCAGAAAAGCACGGCAGAGACAGAAATTGGAGTTACAATGGCTACAATTGTGATAGCTGACACGCTGCTCCTCCCTGGCAAGGCAATCAATATGTTTCATTTAAAAGTCTATATATGAAATTCCAACGTTCGATTTGTAGTCTATCTGTATAAATATGACATGAATATGTTCCACTTGAAACCATGCTATATATGTCATCGAAGGATCTCTGTTGCCTTTTTGAGATTTAATTACAGTAATCGATCCCTACTACAATATTAATATATGCATGCAATTCTTGTAAAGCAATTAATGAATTATTTTGATAAAATAAATATATCAAAATTTCATCACCTTCTGATGATATTGGCGTTGGAGGTGGAGGAGGAGGAACCTGAGGCGAAGTTGGTGGTGCCTGCACAGATGTTTGATTGTAAAATGGATTATTAAGTTCAAATCGAAAGTTACAGCTCGGTGTCAACAATCTCCCTCCTCTCTTCCCACTACAACAGTCTGGAATTTGGGGGATAATTATCATAAGACAACGGTTACAGTCTCCCCCAGACAAGTCTGGTGTGCACTGGACGAGAGTGTAAAGATTTCCATAATCAGGACTGAAACTTTGTTTGACAGCGAATCTTTTGGACCCAGAAGAAGCAGCAGTAACGTCATATGCTGATTGGGTCAAAGTGGTGATCACCAGAGCATTAAGCCTCCCTTCTGTGACGTTATCCACAGTGACGTTTTTTGCATTCTGCTTAAATATACTAGGCCGTGAGTCCATGGTGGTGAAGAAGTCATCATTTTCATAACGAAGGAGACAATAGTCGTACCACACAATGGCCACCTTTTGGGCAGGGCAAAGTTGGATTATTTCTCGAGTGGCCGTAGCAACACAATCTCTACATTCCTCAGTGGTAGCATCACCACGGCAAAGGAAGAGGCCGTAGACCTCATCAGGGTTCCGCCCCGCCGAGGTGTTGTAGAAACCGTTAAGATAATACTGGGTGGAATTGGTAGAGTTGGAGGAAAGTAAAGAGAGGAGGCCATTCAGATTGGCTCTGAAGGTGCTGTTACTGGTGAAATTGCTCGAGTTATCGCAAAAATGAGAGAGGGGGGGAGCTCCATGAATGAAATTGGTTGATATAAGCAAGGACAGTGGCAGGAACAATAGGAATTTGATGAGACAGTCCATTATTGAGAAGATGAATTAAAGATTGATAGCAATTATTAAAGATCATCAACAGTCAACCTTAAGAATTCATCGATGTTTACGAATTAATTTTCTGGCCTTACGTTTCTTTTTTCTTATGATGAAATTAATGAGATGCAAAGGCCAAAAGGGAGACGTCAATGGAGAAGTCTTTCTAAGTCAACAAAATCATCCCGCGTTGCTGTTGGAGAAGATGAAGATTCCACAAGGGCGACGTCCGATTTACCACACCAGTCCCTTTCGAAGATGACACCCAAGTCCCACCCTCTCGTTGGTTTCCGTAGAATTCCACTGAGATTTTACCAAACTCAGCGAAAAACATATCAGTCTACCTCCGTGTCATGTCGTCTTGGTTTACGTTTCAAGAGTACATGTTAGATTCCACATACATACAGTCAGATTTCTACATTTTCCACTTTATCAATTAAATCAAGGAAGGTCGTCGTTGAGGTTTGGGAAGTGCCATAGTTTCACTTGTTAGTATTGAAACAACAGCAGGCATGGCAGGCTTCTCAGAGGCATCTCAATCCCTTCAAAGCTAAAAAGGTCTGATTTGGTGGAGTACCATCCCTCCTTAAAGTGGTCAGGATCTTCTGTTCAATTTTTTAGTGCCTTATTCTGTCTCATGAATCTCAACCATTCATTTATATGAGACCCATGTTTATTTATGCAGAACCCATATAAATAAATGACTGAGATTTATTAAACACAATATAAAATCATAAAATTAGACAGAAAATTTGGACTCTTCTAACACACTCGGGTGCCATATATCCACTATTTATCAGAAATTTATGAATGAATAGAAATCATATATGCAAACTGCAAACTTTAGAGAATGAATTAATTACAATACTTGTCGCCATCTTTCATGCATGGAACATGCTGGCTAGGGCCGGGCTTCCCTTGATAACACGTCCAACTGTGACTTTTAGAATGCCACTGGATGACGTAAAATGATACTCTATGTGATGACTATGTCTATATATATATATATATCTTAAAGTTAAAGCAAATAAATTCGAAATATTTTAATATTATATTTTGTTAATAAAAAATTAACAATATGGTTAAAATTGTAATTTTATAAGAATTATTTTTAATTTCTCTATTATTCTCAATTTAAAAAGAAAAATCAAGAATCTTTAATTTGTCTACTATATTTTCTTTTTGTAAGAAAATAAATGTTAAGATGCTTCTTTCTTCATCATTTGTTGGTTATCAAACCAATCATCATATCTAAATACGTGAGCTCACCCAAATAAAATTCACGGGAGTTACATGTTTGTATTCATGTTTATAAGATGTCATTAAAACTGCACTTTAAACATAAAGTTTTGCATTAAGTGCCTAGTTTAATATCATAAACTGTGAAGTTAATTGCTTCTTTTCATGTTATTAACATTTAAGCGGTATAAGATTTTATTTATTTTTTTGTTTCCTTTCAATTAGAAAAAAGAAAAATCAAGAGTCACTAGAACAAAGTTGATATTTGGCTATAAAAAAGTTGTAGCTAAATGTATAAAAAAATATCGTCCATAGACTTTATCTACTTTTTGTTTCATTATTCAAAACTTCGCCAAATCCTTGTAGCTAAAAATTATTGGTAATGATTTGGCTATTAAAAATATCGTAGCTAAATATCATCATCATCACTCAGTCTAAAATTTCGCAATAAAGTAAGAATTGAGAAAATCTGATAGTATGCAACCTTATCCCTACATAATAAATGTGTATAAAAAATCGCCTGTAGATTTTAGCTTCATTTTTGCTTTATCACCCAAAATGATTCTAAATTTTTGTAGCTGAAAATTATAGGTGACGCTTTCATAAATCATCGCCAACAGTTTTTTACTATGTTTTTTTAATAGCTAAATACTATTAGCTACTTTTTTATAATTGCAGCTAAAAGTTTTTGCTTATATTTTTAGAAACATAACCAAATATTTTTAGCTATATTATTAGGAGCGTAACCAAAACTTTTTACCTAAATTTTTTGAAATGCAACCGAATACTTTTAGCTCTGTTTTTTAAAACATAATTAAATATTTTAGCTAAGTTTTTAGTTATTTTGTAAAAATAGCATCTAGTCTACCAAATAATATTAGGATTTTAGATCTATCTAAATATAAATAATTTTGATCTTGTAAGATGAAACTTTAATTTAATGTATTTATAAGCACTTGGACAAACACTAAATAAAATTTATATTTTCTTCGAGAATATTTCTCAATAATCTAAGTAAGTTTGTACTGTAGGTTGACGAAGTTTTCATAGCCATTCTTCTCAGTGTCAATATCAGTAATTAATGAATATTCCAAATAAAATGGTTGCACCTAATAATGCAATATGGCGTCTTATTTTATTAAAAAGAAAAAGATATAATTATTTAAAATATTGCAAGATAAAAATCGGTAAATAAGGTGAAGAAATTATTTATGATTGGATCTCCAAAAAGGCTGTTTGCACGTTCTTGTTGCTCTCAATTTATTTTTATCCAACTAGAATAGACACATGTATATATATCCGTGTATTAAGTTGTTTGAACAAAGAACATGTAGAGATGTCCAGGCATATGGCATATCAATTTAAATTATCCCTATTATCAGTCATTTATAGTTAATGATATGTGCTATTTACAATGAATGTTTCTTTTTATTTATCAGTTTCTGAGCTCTTTTGCACACTTTGAGTATTGCAGTGCTGTTAAGTGTCACTTCTTTAGTTTTTTGGGTTCACCGTTGTTATAGAAAGATAGTTTCCTTGATTAAATTTGCTTGAATCATCTTCTATACCTTGTTAGAGAGCAATCAAATGAATACCTACGGTTTGGTCAGTTTATGATCACGAACTGCAATATCTTATTGTGTATTATTCTGTCATAGGTGTGTTGCATGCTAGAATAGGTAACTATTTGGAGACTGGAGCAAATACTTGTATTGACAGGGGCACAGGTGAGGAACTATACTCCGCAGTTGTATTAACTTACTCGAGGTGGAAGGCATTTGAGACGTCTCCAACAATAGAAAAGAACATGAGTGGGCATGGCATGAAAGAAGAGACTAGCAACTACATTCTCACAAAACCTTGGATGACAGTGTTAAAAGGATTCAAGTTCTAAAACCATTGGCAACACATAAAGCTTCCAGGACCCACAATTTGTGTCAAATGACTCCAAGAGTTCCCCCAAACAGGCAAACACTTCAGTAGGGCTACCCTACCCATAATAAACAAAGGGTAGGATAGAATTACCCCAATGAAGTGGTCAGGGAAACTCTCGGGAACAGCTGACTTTCTTAATTCTTTGCCTTCAGTTTCTATTTGCTTATTTCTCAGCACAACTCTTCCTATTTATACTGTTGCTTTTCTAGTACGTGAATCCACACAAATCATCCAATCATAGTGGCCTTTTTTCTAGGGGACCATGAGTAATGGGCACGGGAGCCATTCACAAGATTGAACCTGGTCAGATTTCTGGACAGATTGAAGATTAGAATATAAAATGATGTGGATGGTCAGAATATATATCTTCCCCACTCTTACGCATCCATCAACTTTTTTGTTTTCTTAATATTCCACAGAAGAAACAAAATCAGAACTTCTCTAAGTTAACCAGTCTCATAAGTCATAACAAATATATGTTAGCTACTTAATAAGGGATAAAATGGAAAAACCACTTGCCTTGCACAAGAATCCCCTTTCGTTACATTATCAGAATGTGTCATTCGCATTTACATACTTAAAAACATATCCTGTCCAGGTTTTCCTTGTGTGTCAAAAAATGGCTGAAAAGTGAAAAGGGTATGTCAGGATGGACCATGAGCAGGAATCTGGCTATGAACAACATTACTCATTTTCAATCTATCCATGTTTCCGGCAGTTGTTTCTTGTTCACTAGAAAAAAAAAACCATAATTTGCTGATAAAATTAGGTACTAGAAGCAACAGTTTTTTATTATGTCACAGCACCAAATCATAAACGCAAAATCTCTTAAAGGGCTGATTCAACTTGCTAATTGGGACTCAAGTGTTAAGTTTCGGAATTTAATATTTCGGAATGTTAAATCTCTTGAATCTTCTGATTTTGGTTCTTTTAATTTTTTTTTAATTTGATTAAGTTAAATAATTTGTTTATATCATTTAATTACATATATTTAAAATTTTATTGTGAGTACAGTTAATTAAGAACTTTTAATATAAGAACAAGAAAAATAAAATAATTAAATAAGTTGAAAGAACATTTTAGGTATTGAAATTTTTACTAATTTAAGTTAAATATTCATTATCAATGATTGAAAAAGATCCTAATAGTTTTTAATTCAAAATTTTTGTTAATCATATTTAATTAAGTGACAATTCCACATTAATTATGAATTATTTTCTAAAACTTTAAGTTATGTTTTATCACCGCAATGAAAATCGTTTGAAGATTTAAATTCTAAGAGAATTCAAGTAAAAGAACAATTAAGAATAATAATAACAACATATAAATGAAAAAGGTATCACATATATCTCATTGGACTTGGTAATTTTGCCTTGGTTCAACTTAGCTTGAATTCATAGGTTAGGTTTGATTTATCATTCCATGTTCTTATCGAGTTTCAAATAACACATTTTATTGGAATCAAGTAATACGTTTAATTCAGTCTCTTCCTAAAAACTACACAAGATCAAGTTCTTTTGTTGGAGTCACTTATGGAATAGTGATAAAACTATTAATTTATGAATCATTGAATGATATAAATTTAAAAATTAGAATTTAATAAATTATCTAATAAAAATAAAATTATATGTGACTTATCTTTTTAAATAATTTTATTGTGTTAAATTTCAGTAAAATTGAATATTTAAAATATAATTTCAATTTTTAAAATTTTAATTAATTTCGTAACATAACTTATTTATTTAAAAAAAAATTCTACAAACTAGAGAAATACTACGAGCCAATGGTGGCGAGCTTACTTCTCAAATGGTTTCTTCGAACTAATTAGTTTCCTTCTCAAAAGAACGATTATGGATTTATGATGGAAAATTATAATAAGCATAAAGATTTATTTTGTTGTAATGAAATCCTAGCACGGACCTTAAATCATTACAAGCTTTTATGGATCTTATATGTCATGAAACGGTTTCATTGTCATGTAATGCAGAATGCATAGAGTGAAGTTCCAGGGGTCCATGTTGGATGGAAGCTTGCAAGCCCAACTGTATAACCATTTCCAAGATAAATGCAACCGTAACTCGCTGAAACACCACCGTATATGGTGACTCCGGTGTCGTACGACCAGAGGATTTCCCCGGTTCTAGTATCAATTGCATATAGAGGACCATTGGAAGCCACTGAGCCCGCAAAGAGTACATCATTTACTACCGAGACGGGTCCCTGAGAAGTATCGTTGCTGGGGTTCGCTGTAGACCATAGGATTTGGCCTGAATTCGCATTCAGAGCCACCCAAGCTCCAGCGGTTGTTGTCAGGTTAGAAGGTGCAAGTGTGTATATTTGCCGGTTGCTATTGGCAATGTTTGTATACACATTCCGGCCGTCAGTGGCGGCACCCCATTGACCTCCTCCTTCCTCGCCGCCAGGTCCTGCAAGCTAAATGTAACCCAAACACTAGTCACCTCTATGATATGTTGGGAATTTTCCTTTTAACCTCAACTGTACCCAGTGTATTTAGTTCATCAGTTCTCATCACTTACCTTGAACCAGACGGTAGCACCATTATCACGGTCCAGAGCCCAAGCAAAGCCGCTTTTTTGCACAGCCACCACAACATCACGCCTTGTTCTATTAACAACAATGCTGACCAACATCGGAGACTCTCCAAAGTCTGCATCTATATTGGGTCCTGGTGGACAATCAGGATTGTTTGGAACCAGACATGCAAAGTAGAAAACATCATAGCCTCCCAGTTGTCTGGACCAGGCAATGTTCCCTGTATCGATATTTATAGCAAGGATTGAGTTGAAGTTGATGTCTGGTCCAAAACATTGATCAGGCTGGGTTGGTCTCGTTGTCTGGTTGTTTTGCCTAGCTTGACAAGCTGTGACCTCCGCAGGTGCCGTGTAAAGGTTTCCAGTCGCCACATACACTAGTCGTCTAATTATATCAATTGAAGGGCTGCTTCCCCAAATGGCTGCTCCTGAATAGCCTCCTAATCTTCCGCCATTATCAGGAAGCATATAGGTTCGCCACTGAACTGCACCAGTTCGAACATCTAACTTGGCTAGGCTGCCTCTAAATGAGCAACATAGTTGTGCTGGTAATGCTTCTTCAAGGGATGACACACCAACATAGACTGACCTATAAATTTAATCAAGAGGCATGCGGAACTTATCAAGACAAACAGTGTGATACTTAGCTCCAAGCCTCAATAAAGATATTATAGGAAATCAACAAAACCTTGTGAAATATGTTCCAGATTGCGTGATCAAAGCACGAGGACGAGAGTCTAACTGAGTAGACCACGCAAGTTTGCCACACGATCGAGTCACAGCAATTACAACGGCAGGACCATATATTCCGACAATGAGGAGATCATCGGCAATCGTCGGAGTTGATCTTGAAACAGTTGTGTTGACCGTAATTCCTGTGCCATTTAGTCCGGTTAATTGACTGAGGTTCTGCTTCCATATCAGGGAACCATCGAATGCGTTGAGCGCATAGAGGAATCCGTTCCATGAGGGGAAATAGACAACTCCGTCAGCTATTGCAGGAGTTGCAGATATGTCTTTACCCGCAAAAAACGTCCACTTCAACCCCAGATTTTTAACCGTCAATCGGTTGATGCTCACCTCTCCAATGGCGCTTCTTGTATTGCCTATGTCTGCCCCATGATTTAGCCACTAAAACAACCCACATACGAAGTTTTAGAGTCGACAGTTACAATCATCAGCTTAGGAATATAGTTTTTTAATATCATTAACCACATTATTGTCACACAACATACACAATATATAATTGGAATTGTAAATCGAGCACTTACAGCTGCACTTGTATCGTTTATCAACGAGAGTAGGCACAAAATCATTAGAAGGAAACTCGTAAGGCACAGAACATTTTGAGTTTTGCAATAATAAGCCATCTTGGTTGGGATACGTCTTTTGAGACTCGATCAAGAGGTGACTCAAGAAGCCAATATATATATATATGTATTGATATTTTACGTTACATGTGATTATAAGATGTGAAAGAAATTTGAACTCTGTACGTTATAAGATGGTCCTATCAGTCTACTAGAGAAGCGCCCTCTTTACACTGGATAGCAATTCCAAGGGGTGTTCTAAACATGTGACTGTCCACCGCAAGAATTTAGGGTCAACCATACTCCCATCAGAGTTGTAGGCACTTCAGTTATGTTATCAAACACAAGCTTACATCTTATCTTTTCAACTTCCTATTTCTGACCTTGAGATTTCACAGACAGGCAGAGTTTCAAGCTTTAAAGTAGCTCAAAATCTGCTGCATATCCGGAGTTGAAAACTGATAATAGAAAGATGTCAGACAGATCCATTTCTGCTACTAAGTTTATCAGACTCGTGATACTGATTGACCAGTTGAAACAATTCTTCATTTCTTAATACCACTTTTGCAGTTGAAATAATTCCTTCCAAGAATAAAAAAGAGGTAATGGCAGAAATAGAATCAAATTCATCAGAACAATACAAAACAACTTATAGTTGAGTCCAGAAATTTTAAAAAGATGTCCATACATGTGCAGAACTAAAATTCCACCACAAAGAATGGGCCATGGAAGCTCACACACAACACACAAACAAACAACAACAACCACTCTTCCTAAAACTGCTTTTGAAACAATTTCCTGAAGATATTTCTCTCTGGCTTAGTTTCTTGTCTATATTTCGATCCCATGCTGAATAATTCAACTCCTCAGGTAACCTTTTAAATGTAACCATGAAATGAATCAACTACCACGTTCTGAAAACCTTTGCTTCTGATCGCAACTTAATGCTTATTCATGGAGAATTGTTATATACTAAAGCATTCTTCCTGGAAGATACCTACTGCTTTCCTACTGTTTGTGATCAGAAAAAAAAAGCCGTACAATAATATGATACAATAATTGGTGCATAATCTTGAAAATAATTGCACGCATCACATATAGAACTGTAAAAATGAAAACATAAGGCATAGTTGCTAATGCTAATGATTAGACCAATCCTTGTCAGATGGCACCCAGAGTTCCCCCAAACACTTCAGTAGGTTCTTAAAACAGCCCCAGTGAAGTGTTCAGGGGAACTCAAGGAGACAGCTGACTGCTCTGCCTCTTTTCTCTCTTACTTCAATGTATTTTCTAGGTTTTCATGGCTAAACAACTCAGAACAACTCCCGATATTTATAGTGAAGCCCCTAATAGGTCAACATCACTCTGGTTCCACCTTTCGGATTCCCTTAAACCGAATTTATTCTTCAAAGTTTCCTATGTGATACAAGAGGGGACAGGAACTAAAGATGAGCGAAAATCACGAAGTTGCCAGAAAACTGAACCTGGTCTGAATGTTGGATGAAATCAATAAACACTGAAAAAAAATGTTCAATTTCCTCATATACCTTTCACCCCTTTTGCTCGTACTCTCCATATCAATCTAGCCCAATTACCAGTTCTCCAAGTACTTGTTTCTTTCTCAAAATTACATTTGACAGTGTTCCTGATCGTTTGAGAGAGTAAGAGAAATTAACTTGATGGGTACCTACAAGTTACCATGCAAAACTATGTGTCATATCCAAATCTATGCAAAACTTGAACTCAACGTTTTATTACAGTGCATTTATGATTAGTCTATTATGGCTAATTTTCAACGTTGAATCAAAAGGGAAAGAACCTTAAAAGCTAAAAAGTGATTACAATTGATGTTTTCAATATACTTTTAAGATTACTTTCGTAATTGAGAAGAGACCTGCTTTTGACATTGAAAGTAGATGGAATCATAACCAAGAATGAAGATTCTTCTTCACTCTATTTTATCTCCATGTGGCCAATGTTGCGTCCAGGTTCACCGGTACGTGACCGTGTTCCTATTTCATCAACTTTCGACCAGAGAGAATATATCCCTTATCAGCCCGTTCTCTCCGATAGTTTCGACATGCTTCCAGATATGACGTAGCAGTTGTCCCATGGATTAGATAGAACGCACGCATATCACTCTGAAGATAGGAAGTCACCTCCTTGTTTCCATGTTGTATGAAACGAAATCCCCATTGATGTCTTCTCCAGTCTAAGTGGCCCTTCATGACTAAGGAGTTTTCTCCAGTCTAGGCCCATAGACGAAGGATTCTCTAGGAAAGTCTCCTAAGATGTTTTGTATTACACTAAAAATTTTGATTTAAAATTTCTTAATAATATAATATTCATAATTATCAAATAATACAAACTGAAAACATTAACATTCATTCAAACTTATTGATGGCTGATCAGTTACAATTAATGACAGGAACAAATTCTCTATCGTTCCAGTCTCATCGATTCATCGGCAATTTAGAACGGCAGCACGGACAAGAATTTCTTTCGGACAACCACATGGCTAAGCACGCCCCATGAAACAGGTGTTTACAAATCATTCTAGTCGCTGACCCTCTCATCTCTTCCAAACATATTGGACACCGCTCTCTACTTTTCTTACCAGCTTTCACCGACTCTAATCGCAGTCCCTTCCCATTAGTTAGTATCATCTGTGAATTGATTCTCTCAAGCTTCAGAACTGCCTCTCTAACAGTTTGGTCTTTTAGATCCGTCTCATTATATATACAGCGGCAGAACAGGTCTGTTTCCTGGAAAACAACCTCCTGAACATGTGCTACCTGACAACATAGGTGCAAGTACTTGTGCTTCTTGGAGACCCCGAAAACAAACTTGCGAGTCTCATTCATGACAGCCTCAACCAAGTCAACATACGCATCCTCACTCTTAATTGGTGCCTTTGTTCCCACTGGATTATCTCTAAGTTTGTTAAGGTTGGAAACAATGTCGTTCGTGAAGTGGCAAGAGTCTGTGTCAAACTCCAACTCACGTGATTCGACTTGTACTTCGCGAATAAGAATTCTCCTCCCGCGTGATGTTTGGCGATAGAACTTGTGTGTTGCCGAGTAATGGATGACGAAGGAAAGGTCCGCCGGTAACAGCCTGGTTGGAAAATAAATCTCGTCCATAATCTCATGTATTCTGGGAACTGTCACTACTTTAACGTCGAATAAATGTTGACTTTCTATCATGATGAAGCTTTCAGAGATTCAAAAAAAAAAAAAACCGGAAATTTTCTTGCTTGATAGGTAATCAAAGAAGGTTTAGATTAATGAATATTCCTTGTTGCCTGTTCGTAAATTTATAATGAATCACTTAATCCTTTTCCGAACAGGAAACTGAATTTAGAGGTATGCATAACTCGTGAAACTACAGCAGATCACTTGATCCTTTTTCGTGGAACACTGACAAATGGAGGGTAAGAGAACTTTTACCGTAAAATTCTAGCATAAATGAATGATCGAGATTTATTGGATATAATAAAATATTATAAAATTAGACAGAAAATTTTGTCCCTTTTAGTGATATGATTATAAGTTTTTTATTAAAATTTTTTATTTTTATATAATTTTATTAATAATAATAATAATAACAATGAAATTGTTTGAGCAATTAAGTTTATATTTTATTAAAATTATGTAAAATTAAAATCTAAAAGTTTTCAATACTAAAGAAAAAGGATAGTGCTGGTAAAATATGTGAATAAAGGGCTCAACTACGACCAGGCATGCAATGCAGGAGAAGGCCCAAGACGACACGACGTCGTCACTCTTCAGATTTATATCAATACACGTTGCTGTCTACCTACAGCTCTTCCGCTGTACAGGTGTCAACGTCAGGCTCCACGAGCCATACACATATAAGATCACAATAACCGAATCAACAGAGACTTTGGCCGAAAACTGAATCTGGTGAATCACGTTCTCAGGTATGCTCTCTTTCTCTTTATGGATAATCTTCGTTGTTGCAGCATTATATAGTTGAAATGAGAGATTTATTAGTTCTTAAGATTCAAACTCTGGATGAATGAACAATCCTGCACTGTCTCATCTTGCTTTCCAGGATTATTGATTTGATTAGCAATTAATTGATATAAAACTGCCATGTATAGAAGGATTTTAATATATATACTCTATATTATGCACAGATCAGGCAAATGAAATTAAGCTGTTAGATCCAACACATTTTACTTCCTAAAGTGATTTTTCACAATCCTAGGTCGTACTCAGTACGATCGTCTGAATTGAACTTTCCGGTGTCAATTTCATTTGTGACAACCGAGTGTTGACCTTATCTCTGTTCTAAGCTTCTTAAGAAACCAAACAAGTCCCAGGAAGTAACCACTGTATTACTCTGGTAATGACAATACTTAAATCCGTGCAATGTATAAAGTGCAGGTATGGCAGAAGCACAGGAGGTGAAGGAAATTTCAAACCTTAGTTCCGATGCTTATTTTGAGAGAGTTCAGTCCAGGAAGAAGTTACCCCAGTCACTCCAGGAGACTCTGACCGCCGCATTTGCGAGGATTCCAGCTTCATCCTTTCCGAAAGTTCCTGGTGGAAAAGGTGATTGCAGTAAAAATGTAGTCAGATTATAACAACTGTAGCTAGCCTAAGTTGATTTTCGAATGCTAAACATCACTCCGCAACATTTTTTATTTGGCAATAATAATTCCGGGACATTGTTTTTCGCAGTCATTGAAATTCTGGCAGACACATCTGTTGCTGATGCTGTTAAGATTTTATCTGAATCCAATATCATGGCTGCTCCTGTGAAGAATCCAGATGCAGCAACTAGTTTGGAATGGAGAGACAGGTACCTAGGAATCATAGATTACTCAGCAATTGTTCTCTGGGTTCTGGAGAGTGCAGAACTTGCGGCAGTTGCTTTATCAGCCAGTTCTGCAACAGTTGCTGGTGTTGGTGCTGGAGCTGTTGGTGCTCTTGGAGCAGTAGCACTGGGTGCAACTGGTCCTGCTGCAGTTGTGGGGCTAACTGCTGCTGCAGTCGGTGCTGCTGTAGCTGGTGGTCTGGCTGCAGATAAAGGAGTTGGGAAAAATGCTCCTGCAGCAGCTGACAACTTGGGCGAGGATTTCTACAAAGTCATACTCCAAGATGAACCATTCAAATCTACCACTGTAAGTTAAGTCCCAGTATTTTCTACCTTTATGGATAAATTAGATGATTCAACATACCATGAAAGGAATAATTAACTTGGGAGATCAATGGAGATTTCATGTTGCCGCAGTACTGATTGAAACTTTATTCAAAAGAAAGTTCCTGATCCTATTTTGGCCTGCTGTTTTTGTTATAGGTTAGATCAATAATCAAATCATATCGATGGTCTCCTTTTGTTCATGTTGAAACAGACAGTTCAATGCTGAATGTTTTGCTTCTACTCTCAAAGCATCGGCTGCGAAATGTGCCAGTGATTGAATCAGGACAACCTGAAATTAAGAACTTCATTACCCAATCAGCAGTTATTCAGGGTCTCGAGGGATGCAAGGGAAGGGATTGGTTCGACTGCATATCTTCCCGGCCTATTTCAGATTTGGGGCTCCCCTTTATGTCTTCCAACGAGGTTAGATTTCTTCTAGTCCGTTAGTAGTTTCAGATTACATCAAAGCTTAATTTCTGGTTCTTATGCTGCCCAGGTTGTTAGTATCAACCCCGATGAACTGATTCTCGAAGCTTTTAAGCGCATGAGAGATAACAAAATTGGTGGTCTTCCAGTTGTGGATGGCTCAACCAAAAAGATTGTTGGGAATGTGAGCATAAGGGACATCAGATACTTGCTGCTTAAGCCTCAACTTTTTTCCAACTTCAGGTACTGGATATGAACCCCGTGTACCAAACTATACAGAGGAAAAACCAGGAATTTATGAGATCTGGCATTGAGGTATCCAAGTAGTCTGATCATTACAAAGTACACTTTTCTGTACTTTAGGATCCAAAAACATCTATGCTGGGGATATAAATTATGAGAAGAACTTGTAGCAGGTTTTCGTATTTGACTGACATTCAATATTCCATTTGTCAGGCACCTCACGGTGATGAACTTCATGAAAACCGTCATCTCAACAACCCAGGAAAGTGGAAAAGTCATGCCCCCATTAACCTGCGCCCCAGACACTACTCTTGGCAACGTGATCCACTGTCTGGCTACCAAGTTAGTTCACCGGATCTATGTTGCTGGGAAAGAAAATGAAGTAATTGGTGTCATTACGCTCAGAGACGTGATTTCTTGTTTCATTTATGAGTCTCCCAGCCATTTTGAAGCCTAGTTTTTGTTTTCAACAATCAAAAACGTTGACTTAGTGGTTCCCTTTGTATTAGATCTCCTTCTCCTCAATAACTCCATGAGTTGCAGATATTCAATCAGAAATACTGGAATTGGAGCTGTTTTATTAATTACCTTGCATGTATTCGCTTATTACGCAACTCAAATTGAACCAAAGGCTGGGAATTTCCTCACTTCTTTATCACGCATCGTTTTTCTTGTTCTTTCCTCATCATCCCGCCTTCCCAGCACAGCATAAATGTTTGGAGTTACAAAACTAACAAGATGGTAAGGTTTAAATCTGAATGTTTGACAGCCGATATCGCTTCTCTTAGGTCAGCATCTAAATAATGCATGCTTACAAGCACCAAAGGATGAAGCAAAAGCAGATGCAGGAGGCTCAGCCATCTCCTGGATTAGTTCTTTTGCTCAAGTCCGTCTGCAGATGGCCCCAAAAGCTTGACCAGTATATATCAATCAGTGGAGTATCCATCCTATCGATCATCACTATAGTTCTAATATCGTCCCATCGGTCAATTTACTACGTCACAGAACAAATAAACATGCATAAGCTTGTAATGTAGTCGTAGGTAACAAGACTTCATGCTAGGGACGGAGTCCCACGCCCAACTCTAAAAGCTCATTTTTATCGATTCCATGTTGCTAAATCAGGTTCTGAAACTTTTGAGTTCTCAATTTTTCGGCAACTCAACAGCATTTATTTAGTCATTTAACATCATTCCAGCTATTATCACGGTCCAAGTTATCAAGTTTCTACTGCCGTTGAGTTCCTTGAGAAGTTTATATTCCAGCTACCACACTTGGACTGCATGCCTGCAAGTGCATTTTAACTAATTTATCAAAATCAATGTGTTTTCATCATATACCCACGAGATTGTTCACAACCTATATATCAAAAAATGTGCAGTGGCTTAAATGGTTTTAAATCCTCAATTAAGGCTCTCCCTTTTAGAAGGTTTTGAGTTCGAGTCACGTCAAAGGAGGAGAAATAGAAATTGTTCCTATTGATGATCATCTAGCCCCCTGGGCAAAACTTTTTGATCGGAACGATTACGGACGCCTCGCTTCCAACGATAGTGTGAGAGTTGGAGCTATTAGGGAACCTAGGGACTGATGGGAACCTGATGCTGAATAGGGAGGCCAGCGATCAATCATCAGCTAAACAATTAATTATGTGAAGACTTCTTGTACGCAGAAATATACAGGCCACGTAAGAATCTGAGAGATCATGAAGTTCCAGGCTTACCTTCTCTAGGACTCTTGGGGTGAGGTCTTAGGGGCTTAGGATTAGTCCGACTAAGCTGGGATGCCTAATATAATAAAAAAAATGTCGTTGTGCCTAGAATAACCAATTCATAAAATCCTTATTTTTGGTTGGTTATTGGCAACTCTATACTTTATAGGGTTAATTAAAAAAATCTCAAATCTTAGACTTAAAAATGTAACAATTAAATACTCATATTTTAATTTTTTTCAATTATAGCTTACTCAGTATTTACATTGTTGATGTAGCTTGCCACATAAGACAAAAATCCTAAATATTTATACACGTAAGACTTAATTAAGTTTAACTAAACTACGACATTTTGAGATTGAAATCTCTAAATCAAACTCTGCTATGCAAGTATGGGACGAAAATGACACTTTGTCATTTTAGTGTGAGTCGACAACAACTTAGTTTCGAACAATCTGAATAAAATCTCAATTTGTCATCATAGATGCTCCTTTCTGTTCGAGAATAAACTGATTTAGGGTTTTTAATTTCAACAATTTAGGCAACGAGTTTGATTTAGGAATTTCAATCCCAAAATAATGTAGTTTAGTTAAACTTAATTAAGTCTGACATGTATACGTGTTTAGCACTACAAAAAATCAAAGAATTACCGATGGAAATAACTAACGCTAAATTCAATTATTCTGTCGTTATTAATATTTACCGACGAAATTAAACGATAGACAAAAGCGTCGTTAATACAGGCGTAAGTAACTATAACGACAGAAAAGTCATATGCCTTTCCATCGGTAAAATATACCGACAGAATTAAGGAAATCGTTGGTAAATCGCATAAATATATCGATGGATTAACAGAAACGGTTGATAAATAAAACAAACAATTTACCGACAGTATATAATTTTCCGTCGGTAATATAGAAATACTTTTCCGACGGATTCCTTATTCCGTCAGTAATATTTAAACATGTATTCCAACGTTTTATGTAATCCGTCGGTAATTGAAAGTTAGAATTTTTTTTAAAATCCCAACATTAAATTTTATTTGATAATCTTATGAAAATGCATAATTTCAACAGTTGTGAATTATCTGTGCATATTAAATTTATTGTTTATATATTTAATTTGTTCAAACAAAATTTGATTGGTGATATAAAGTTTAAAATTTGTTAATTGATAATAAAAATATTAAAGTGTAAATAACATATGTTTGTTATTGAAAGCAAATGACTGCAACAATCTTAATGCCCTGGTGATGGAAGGTGCTCAAAGGTGCTACCTCTCTCCTTTAGCTGCTTCAACTCCCGTCTCAGTTGAGCCATCTGCTCCATTTACGCTTGCACATGAGTCATCTAGTCCATCTTCTCTTGCATGTGAGTCATCCTGGACATGGAGGATTGCGAATAACAAGTATTCACAAATGAACCTAACCTGAATATCCGTCCATGACGGCCCCTACCACCGACAACATCAAAATAAGTCTGAGTCTCATCAACAGGTTGTTCCTCCTGAGACTGCCGCTGAATGGTTTGTTGTATTTGGTTCTATTAGGAACCAATGTTTACATTAGTAAGGGATTATTCATAAACATAAAACTAAATGATTATAAAAGAAAAAATAATAAGGCATTAAGTTCACATACATTCAGTTCTCTACATTGGCTATTGATGAATGCCACACCGTCATGCTTCTTAGTGTGAGTATGCAAAAACAGCTGAGTAGGTGTAGGAGGAATACCCAAAGACTTTTCCTGCATATGTAACCTAAATGTTTAGAAGTGAACTATATTTAATAAAAAATTCAGTAGAGTTTTCCCTAATTTTATGATATGTCCCCCTGTTGAACAAATAAAAAAACTCAACACAACTATATATAGTAGCAGGCATTTATACCATTACCATTATCTATAATACAACAAAGTAAAACATGTACAAAATAAGTGTGAAGTTTAGATACTTAAAAGTCTCTATGCATGCTCGTGGTGAGTTATTGATCCTCCCGTATGTACGGAAATACTCTCTCCCCCTGGACCTCCACATCTATTGGTGGAGTTATGCCATGAGATTATCATTGCCGCAGGGCTTTTCCAATACTCCTGCCATCGACTTCATATTTGCTCTTAAATAAAACACGATCATACACCAACTTTGTGTATCGCACCAATAAAGTCGCGATAACTTGTACGAGCTCGCCTCTCCCATAGTCTATATATGCTGGCATCGATACCAAAATTTTAGAAAAATTCTTTCTAAAATAAGAAGAAAAAAATTTTAAGTAATATCATGTAATAATATTTATGTAATTAGTGTATATAAAGCAATATAAAACAAAGCTTAATATTTATCGTACCTCAAACACCTGAAAGTAAAATTCTTTTATTGCCTGAGAGATATTCTTCCACACGTAGCCCTTAGGATCAATCCATTCTTTAAATTTAGAAGTCATATTTCTAAAACATGGTCTAGACGGAACCAACCTAATATAAGAAGTAATTTGATAAAATAAAAAACTGATAATCCTATAACTTAATTAAAAACAAATAGTCATTAATGTGATTTCACTTACAGAGTGCCATCAATTTCTATGTACTTTCTTCCATTTGCTCCCTTGGCTCTAGGCCTGCAGACATCTCTGTCATCCGATAAAGCGGTGTTAGATGATATATGAGTTGGGGATGGGGATACGGATGGTGTAGCATGTCCTGCAGTAGGTGATGCCTCATTTGCAGCTGTAGGTCTGGGAGGGGGAGGAGGTGAGTTAGTTGGAGCTGCAAAATGTGACGATCTACCTACATAGTAAGTGCTGCCGAACATGCCTCTAAACCTGGGTCGCATAACCTCACGCTGTCTCTTTGGTCTCATACTTTTACCTGAAAATCATTGTTTATCGAATTTTCCACTTATATAATAATTTGAATTCAATCTTTGATACAATATATGGAAAAGGAAATAAGGCGATTTGTTTAATGTCATATTCAAGTACAAATGACGAAAATGACAATTAAAAATCGTAGAACAAAAACAATAACAACCCTCATTCAATAGGGCTTAGGACAAATTCTTACAGATACAACAATATATCAACGTTTAGTTGATTATCTAGTATATTGCAATGATAAATCAAAATGATATAATTATTTTGTTTGATTCCTTGTGACATGGGATTCAGTACAGGTAAACGAGTCCCCGATGTTTGGATTCCCAAGAAGTGTCCTGGCATATATCAAAAACTTATTTGATATATGACTCCATGTAGTTGAGTCTAGTATGTTGTATGCCAGATTGACCAGATGATATTAAGATCCTTTGCATCTTCTGGTTCTCTTGTTATGTTGAACCTATGAATTGAGATTCTTTGATGAATCATGTTTTTCTTGTTAGTCATGATTGATGAGTTCACAAGATACCCAACTGATGGGGTATATACCCAGACCATGTGCACATTGGTAACCCACCGGTGATGGGTTAGATCCGGGTCCTACCTGGAGAGGGTAGGCCTCCAGGGGCAAGGAATTAGAATTAGAAAAGGGGAGATATGTCGTACTAGCATGCCTCTGTCTCTTCTTAAAAATTTCAGAAAATCAGAACTTAGAAATGAGAAAGCTCATAATTAGGAATCCTATAGAACCCAGAACTCATAAAGAAACCAGAATTTAGAAAGAAACCAGAATTCAGAAAAGGACTCAGAACCCAGAAAAGAATTCAGAAACTAGATTCATGTTTTCTTTTGAACAATTCATATTGAGCTTTATTATTGATATTCATATGATTGCTGCATTTGATATTACTACCAAGTTATCCATTGATGCCATATATTATTGCTTAGAATGTCATAGACCATTCTTGTGAAACTAGCCTTGTGTTACCTAGCCTCACAAGCATGGTAGTATGTTTATATCTTACTGAATCGTGTTGTAGACTCAACTCTCATTATCATCATTTCAGGGGATTAGCAGATCGTACAAGAGAGAAATCCAAGCCTTTTGAGACTCGCTTGGATAATCAGACAAGTAATGTTTTTGGCATGATGTTTAGTGCCGATGCTTATAGCTGCTCCATGGTTTGTCATAATCATTTGTACCTGAAATATGTATGGATATGTTATGTTATTGAGAATGATGTTAGTTGATGATATGAGATGATCTTAGATTGACAAATGATAAGTAGTTAATGTATGTGAGAATTGCAGATTTGGATCCTTACTTCTTACACCCTATTAAGCAGGTATAAGGATTAACCAGACAAATGAATAGATCAAGCCGGATTTTCAGTAGAATATAGAAAAGTTAGGCTTACTACGGGTTTTGGTGGCATTAAGCCTACCCATACCCTAGTGCCAATAAGGCCCAAAAAGAGAGGGTCGTGCCACATCCTTTCTCAAAGAACTAGTTTGGGTTCATACTAGGAAGGTTTACAACAAAAGCTTTATATCTCCTTAGAAAATCAATGAAATATTACAAGGAAAGACAACATAACCTACACCTGATGTTTATTGACTTTAAAAAAGTGTATGAAAGGTTATCCAAGGTGATCATATGAGAATGTTTAGAAGTTAAGGGAGTTCCTATGACCTATATACAAGTTATTAAGGATATGTATGAAAATGTAAAGACTAGAGTAAGGACGATAGAAGCAGATATAAAGCATTTTGTATCAATATAGGGCTACACTGAGGCTCCTCATTGAGGCCCTTTTTGTTTACAGTAATAATGAATGAGGTCACCAAGAATATACAAGAGGATATAGCTTGACGTATGATATTTGCTAATGACATTGGTTTAGTAGATGAGATAAGAGAGGGTGTTAATGTCAAACTAGAACTTTAGAGGAATATGTTAGATTTGAAGGCTTTCAATTGAGCATGACTAAGATTGAGTACTTAAAGTGTAACTTTTTAAGCCATAAGGTGGCTTCCAATGTGGAGAGGAAGATTGGTTCAGAAGTTATACCATAAAAAGAATGTTTTAAGTATCTAGGATCTACCATTCAAAGTGATATAGGGATAAATGAAAACATAATTTACTGTATTAGATCATGGTGACATAAATAGAGAAGTGCTCTAGGAGTTTTATGTGACAAGAACATACCACTCAAGCTCAAAGGTAAATTCTATTATTTAATGATTAGGCTGACCATGCTTTATGGCATAAAGTGTTGGCCTATCAAATAAGTGCATAATCATAAGTTAATGGTGGCAGAGATGACGATGCTCCATTGGATAAGCAACTTCACTATAAGGTCAAGAATGTAATGGTAAGAGGCAAATTAAAAATGGCTAATATTAATGAAAAATTAAGCGAGACAAGGTTTGGGTAGTTTTCAGATGAGACGCTCGAATACTTTAGTAAGAAGATGTGAGAAGACTATACTTAAAGACTGTAAGAGGAAAAAAGGAATGCCTGAGAAGAACTGGGAGGAGGTCATCAAGAATGGCATGACTCTGTTGAAACTTACCAAAGACATGACCCTTAATAGAAAACTTTGGCATGCTAGGATATGGGTAAAGGATCTCATATAGTGGTTGGGTCGGCTATATTGGTGTAGCACCCCACACCCGACGAGACCCGAACCCGATATCCACGATAATATCCGAGCTCGTGACCCGCGAGGGTGGCGTACTAGAACATTTACTACTTTTTAAAACTCGTATAACCATTTCTTTCTCTTTTAAAAACGATGAGTGCGCATAAACAATCAATGCTTTGGCCCCAATTTTAATAAAACATTTCCAAATATAAAACAATTTTTCTTACAAAACAATTTTCATTCATTAATCAGCACTCAATAGTGCTCAATCATCCAATGACATTTCTAAACATTTACAAATCACACTATCCAATTACACATAGACAATTGGGCCTACTAAATAAACTCACTATTCTAATGCAGATGTGAACGACACTGATCCCGACCCGATACTCTGCCTGACTGGCTGCAGACATACTCCCGTTTCACTAACGGGGTACTCTTCATTTCCTGAAAAATAGATGCAATGTTGGGTGAGTTTGCGAAC
>JANIHY010000001.1:3278364-3290255 GCA_027479065.1 Erythroxylum brevipes
TAGGATTATTAACAAATTTTTATTTTAATAAAATATTGTATTTTATATTATATTTTTACTTATTTTTATAATTTTATTTTTATTTATTTTATATCAATTTTATATCAGTTTAATAGGGATTGACTCTTTACGTTTTAAACTTAGAATGATGGATCCGAATTTTAAAAGATTGACCCGTCCGAAACTACTGACTACAGCAATTCAATTACCTGATGCCTCTTGACAACCGTTGATCCACTCCTCTCTAACTCCGCCTAGGGTTTGTTTCATCAGATCAACACCATGGCTATGCAATCCGGAATCGGGCTCTCTAAGATCCTAATCATTGCTGGGGCAGGTGCTTTTTCCGACCACTCTCATAACGCTTTCTCCGACTTCTAGACTTACATCTTCGTTGTCGTTTGATTTTGTTGATTTGACGTCTCTGTTGTCGTTTTCCAGGTTACACCACTACTTTCCTGGTCAGGGATGGTAAATTATCTGACTTGATCGGTCACCTTCAGGTACTGCAATATTTGTTGCCAATCTAGCTCGGTTTTGATGATTCTGTTTGGCTCTTGATTCTTTTCACTTTTTCTGTTGGTCCGTAAGTTAAAGTTGTGGCTTAGGTGAGCCCCTCCTTGTCTTGTTTGTTGAGCTCAGTTCTGCTGGAATTTACTTGATACTATTTGAAAATTCTTGTAAAAAAAACAGTCTTTCTGAATTTGGTTCAATCTCTTCATAGCAGTTTGGATTTGGTTTGATGTGATTGGCAGGATTTGGTGAGAAAAGTGGAGAAATCTGGGGAACAGTTGGAAGGTGATTCTGGGAGTTCTGACTCTGTTGTCCAACAGGTAGTCAGGATCTATTATTCCAAATGAATTTATTGTCTGTTATACATATTTATTTAATGTTTTTGTAATTTTTCTCGTTAGATTGCTTAGCTAGTTTAATACGCATGATACTTGCACATTGTTTCTCGACTTTTTTTGTTCTCCCAATCACTTTCCTTATATATTTTTCTTGTTCATGCAGCTGAAAATGTTGCAAGCTGAATTGCAGCGACATCTCAACCAACCACAAATAATTCTGAATGGTGCTTCTGACCAAATAGGTATATGCTCTGTGATTCTATTGACTGGTTTTTGGTGGCAACCTATTTTCTATGGGAATCTAATCCCAATTCCAAATGTGTTGTTTGCCTGTAATCCAGTTCTATAAAATGTATATATAGCTCTTTTTGTGTTTTGTTTTTGAAAGATTGCCGTTAGATGAGTCAAGGGGAATTTTTCTGATACAATTCATGATTGAAGTTGAGATGGTTCACACTTTTCACTCTATGCAGGTAACTACTCAAGTCTCATAGTTCCTGTTGCCACATTAGGTGCATTGGGTTATGGTTATATGTGGTGGAAGGTATCTACTATGAATACTATTTTTTCATTGGCTTCTTTCAGTCTTTGGTTACTTCACATAATTTTTATAGTGATTCTACCTTTTATGTTACATTTATGCATATTACATGCATCTAAGATCAAGAAGTTCCTTTCAGGAGACTAAATTTGTTTTTACTATGACTCTTTTGGCAATTAGGGTCTAAAATTTTCAGATCTTATGTATGTGACTAAGCGTTCTATGGAAACTGCTGTTGCAAACTTGACAGAAAATCTGGAGCAGGTGTCCGAAACTATATCAGTAAGTCCTGTATAGTTGATAGTTTTCTATTGTTGCACTATCTACTATGAATTTTTTTTAAGAATGATTTTCGTAGTGTAATTTAGTGTGAGCAAGACTGCATAAAAGGATGGGGTAGACATTATAACTTCTCCAGGCATTTGATTCCTTTGATATTTGATCACTTTCCATTTTGAAAGTTTGGTTGCACGTGAAGTTCATTTTCTGTTTTGACTTTCAAGATCAGGCTTTAATCTGTAATCCTTTACCAGTTGTTTGTTTAAGAAGTGTTTATCGAGTTTATTTTTTCCACATTACAATATCAAATTTTGAGATTTGACATTATAGCTCTTGTGAAATGAATTGTGTTATCTGTTTCCCCTATGGTTATGCAACATGGATAAAGCTTTTTAACATACTTCTATTTACACTTTTGGCCAGGCTGCAAAGAAGCATTTAACACAGCGAATACAATTGTTGTATGATAAAATAGATGGTCAAAAGGAGATCTCAAGAGCCATACAGAATGATGTAAGATTATAAATTTGATTTACCCCTTTCCCACCTCTTTTCCCCTCCTGATTCATTTCACTCTTCTTTTTCTCAGTCTTGACCTATTCAACATGTTTTCATTTAGACCAAGTTTTAACAGATCTTCTGTCAATTTGGGATTGTTGATTCTAACAATAAGAATAAAGAACCAAAAAACTCCCAATTCTGTTCATTCCAGAATCATTAAACATGGGAGAAAGGTATTAGATTTCATCAAAGAAGATTGATATATTGCAAGTTCTTTTCTAGGAACTGAGAACCCAGTTTTAGGCATGAGGTCTCTGCTAAATGTAAAAAGTTTGTTATACCTCAGTTTGATGAAGGATTTCACCCATGTTCATGATTGAATCCATTCGCAGAATAAGCACAGACCATGTACAATAGATGCACATTACCCTTGTTTTTTAGCATCCTAATATTGTTTGATCTCATGAATCAGGTTGAAGCTGCTTCTGAAAATATTTCACAGATTGGCTCTGAGTTGTGGCAGTTGCAGCATTTAATTTCTGGTTTGGTAAGTTTGATATTTGACATTTTCCTGAGTGGTGGCACAATTGATTTTGCTAGTATTTATAATTATTTGAGTTGTGGTTTCTTTTATCATGTCCTTGAGTCTGCTTAGATAATCAATGATGTAGGGAGAAGGGATCATAAGCAACTTTCAACAAAGTAGCGCTACAATTGTGGAGATTTTGGCTGGAACTATAATAAAGCAAAGACACCTGTTAGAATTTAATGGTAGTCAGTGCGCAGTCTTGTACAAAAAAGGATCATTATCTAGTACTGTTATTCAGAAATCGTACTTGCATTGGGAAAAAAACAACTTCTAGTTTGTAATTGAAAGCCTAGCCATCAACTGCTATAGTAGTTAATAGGAAAAGTAACATAAACAAGCTAAATAAGGAAAACTGATAGAACTAATTGAAATTCTAGAATGCTTCTGCATCCAGGGATTTGTAACACCTGTTACAGCAAATTTTGACCTTTCTGAATGTTCTACTGAAAGAGGAGTTGAAATAGAAGTTGAAAAGGATACAAAAGATAAAATGTTGGCTATTGTTTTATCTAAACAGTTTCTTGCTTTGACTTTTACTAAAAAATACTAATAAATTTATGAAGATAGTTACCGAATGTAATTATATTTTTAAATTTTATTCTATTGTTATTCGATGATAGAGAAGAGGGGGCATATAATCTAATAGGTTAAAATATTTCATTTTTCCAATCTGAAGACTCTTTTTTTTGCCTTTACCTTGTCTGTGACATGATAATTTGCCTGCTTTTACTACAGGATGGGAAGATAAATACGATAGAGAAGAAACAGGTAGAATGCTTTTCTTTTGTATTGTTCCATTTACATATAACTTATTGACCTAATCGCTGATTCTTTTATGCATGTTGATTGCATGTGTCTGTGAATGTACTTTTGATATGCCTTGTACATATACCTGAGAATATTTTGATTTGTTCAGTCATTTTTCCACCTTTTTCCATGTATTATTTTGGTGTGGGCAGTCATTGTTCCCCCTTCTTAAATGTATCTTCTGTAATTGAAACTTGCTATCTGTAATTGAAACTTGCTAAGTTGAATTTAAACTTTCTATGGATCTCAAATGCTTATTGATAGCTGCTCCCAAATAATCATTGGTATCTAAGATTGCTTTAAGTTGGAAAAAAGGCTTGTATACAGCTATTAGTGTTCCTGGACTAAATTTATTTGTTAAAAATTGTTTAACAGCAGGACTCGTTCTGTAATGACTTCGATCAATTTGGTGATGATTGGGTTAAGAGATTCTAAATTACTTGCTCAGGCTGTTATTGGTTAAACTGGAATGCATAACTGCTGAGTGTCAAAAGCCTTGTAGACCACAATCTCATATTTCTTTGGCATGCTTCTATTAATCCTTTTGTACAGAGTCGAATGATAAGGAGGTTTGGAGGAGTTAAATTGAAGTGAAACAAATTACTGAAAACAGTTCAAAATTTCAGTTTTTTTTAATCATGTTGAGATACTCCATTTATTATGAAACGGTTAACTAGTTGGTTATGTATAGAGAGATGGAAGCTGAAAATGGGAAGGAAATTGGAGAATGGTTAACTGGGTGGGAAAAGAGGAGGAAGAAACAAAAGGATAAAAAAAGTTCATTATAGTTTCTGTGCCTTTTTCAATTTGCTTCGACTGCAGTTGCACTGGCTGTTGGTTTTATAGATTCTTGTGTGTACTTGTGAACCGACTGATTGAGGTGTATGATGGCAGGATCTTGCAAATGCAGGTGTTCTGTACCTGTGCCGTTTTATCAACGAAAAAACGTTGCAGAAGCCTAAAGGTCTGGAGGCTCTGGAGGTAAGAAAATATATATATTACATTATGTTATTCATGATTGTCCCCAGGAAATGTGTAGTCACATTATATGGTTCAAAATTTTGTGAGTTAAGCTTTTGTTCTGTGAGCAGAAATGGAACATGACTTTTACTTATGGGAAGAACATGGCCGATAGTAGTACTTTCTTTTCTGAGCATGTTGGATCAGATCTTCCTAGAAGTGAAAAATAGACACAGCAACTGTATTTTGTCTTCAATTTTTTCACCCTACTTGTCTAGATAGAAGAGTTCACATAATATAATTCAAGTCCATCAATGAGGGATGACTTTTCCACTTCTTCCACTTGCTGCCCCCTCTACTATTACTATTACTATCCTTTCTGCTATCCTGTTCAACTATGTGCCATAAATGTTCTGATTTTGTAGGTGGGTGTTGGCTGTTCCTTTCATCCTTTTGTCCTCTGTAGACTACCTTCTTTTCTTTTTCATTATGTGCAAGATTCTTGAAGTGTATTTATATCTTCATACGAGTGCAATCTAGCATGATATCCCAGCAAGTTCTAACTGTTGGTTATGACTTTACAGGATCAGTTTAACCATTCTGGGATAGCCCATCGTTCACTCACATATTCCAAAGTTTCAAGTGCAGCGGTATGTGCCTTCTTAAGTACGAAGATCTCAAATTAATCACTTTACTCTCTCTTTCGCTCAAAATACGCACACATTGATGCCATGTGCATGCTTACTCTGCACCTACACACAATTTTTCATCTTTCAGAAGCTGATTGCAAACCAATAATTATGGAAGATCCCTTGTTTGATGATTAAATACAGTCCTTTGATATATGATTCTTCTGTATCCTTAGGGTCTTAAGGATCTTTTTAGAGATGATCTATCTCGAAGTGTCAGTGAGCCTGTGACTGGTGTTGTACCCGATGTCAGCTGTAAGCTGGAAGACAGACCACCAATCTTGCTAGCAGGCTTGCCAAGGAACATACTTAGGTTTGAGTTCCAACTCTTTTTCTTCACCATGCATATAACTCATCTGGTAATGTGGATTGAGATGATTGAATGTGCATTATATTTTTTTGGGAAAATAAACCAATATTTATCATTCTTCTAGTCAAAGTGCAAGTAGTGAAGGATGTTTGTATATATTTCCACTTTTGAATATACACAAAAGAGTATTATTCTTCCCTTCATCTCAAATTCCCATCATGCTGCGGTTGGTCTCTCAGGTTTTCATATTTTATTGATGAAATAAAGGCCACATAGCGAGTTATGAAATGGTTCGATTGTTAGTTTCTCAAATAATTCAGCCAGACCTCTTTATTTGGCTGTTTATGTTATGCTAACTTCTGTTAGTCCTAGACTTGTAATGCTTCTGCGAAGTCTTTGGTCAGTGCACTTCATCTCATAATATATGAGTATCGATTACCACATGCTTTCATTTTTCCACAAATGGTTTGAAGTTTAGTATTCAGTGTTTGGACAACAAAATATGATCTCCACATTCTTGTTTACACAACTTGATATTTGCAGGTAAATCAGATTGGTGCTAATAGCAAACTATAAGCAAGATGACGAGCCTTACACTCGCAACAGGCTTGTTGAGTACAGACATAAAATAATCACGGACTGAACCAAGGAATTTCTTGATGGAAACTATGAATTGCAATTTGATCACAGTGCTTTGATTATTTTTAACATCCGTTGTATATTTCCATTCTCGATGAGATTGGCAGAGTTTTGAGTTGTATGGGAGATCGTCCAATACAGAATAGTAGTCGTAGAAACATTCATGGTGTCTTCCAAGCTGTGCTGCAAGACTCTTCAGGCCTGTATGCTGAAACAGATTTTATGTCCATAAATAATCCGAGCTTGCCAATTCATCTTATTGGCTCATACGAACCCATGTTATGTGCAAAACTAAAATGATGGGAATAAATCAGCGTATTGCATTTGTCCCCATCAAGAACGAGGCCTGTAGTTGATTTCACTTACCTGTAGAAGGATTTTACAGCACACACTCAGAGGTAGAATAAGGGAATATGAAACCTTAAAAAAGGACTAGCCTATATCCAACCTGTTCAACTTGTATTGCAGTAGAAGCATAAATAGAAGGTCTATAGTTCATGCAAAGAAGGGCGAAAAGGCCAAAAATTTGGGACCTAAAGAACCCTATTTCCCATTTTAGTAAAAGATGTAAACTGATTGCCAGAGAACTGTCTGGTTGATTTGTATTTTAACGTAACCTTGATTAGCAAAACTGCAAAAAAGAGGACCTAAAGCTGCAATCTGAAAGAGGAGTGTCAGTCTAAATTATGCAAGCTAGGGATCCATCATCCCTGTTCCAGCCTATTTATTTCCACTTAGTACAACCATTTTGTCCTTAATGAACTGTGATATATAGAAAATACTTAGTTTGCTTTCCTCAACAAAACTTTTAGAATGTTTGACTACTACACCAAGATTATTTAGGTGCATAGCTTTATCCTTTTCTTTTGTGGTTGTTTGTTTATGCAGTTTTATTCTTCTTTCTAGTCCTTATTTGCATAATCCTTCCTTAAATATCAGCAGAATTACGCCCTAAGAAATATCTGCCAATGAAATAAAACGTGCAAATATATTTTCAAACAAGGTGATCGTTGCCGTATTAGGAGTCAGTTCCTAATACGTAGGGCTTGTAAGAGAGTCCTACGATAGGCCTACTTGAAAAAGCTCATGGGAAACCATAAGAGGCATGCAAATCCTAGAAATTTATGGAGAAAAGAATCAACTTGTCGTAACAGGTCATGATGGGATATAATCTACCATCTAGAGACCGTTGAAAGGAAGATTCAAAATATTAGTGGCTGAGTTTTTTGAGCATGTGATTTTATGTTTTGCAACTAGTGGATCTTAGGATGTTTTTATTGGTTACTCAATATGTTAATGGTTTCAAATCATGGGTTTATGTTCATATTTTATAATATTTCAAGTTGCTCTCTTGAAATTATTTAAGGCTTTGTACCAGATGTGTTACAATGTGAAAAGAAGTTTAGCGATTAAAATATTGTCTTGTCTTGCAATATTTTATTGTTTTCTTTCCTTCACCAATATGTGTGGTATCAAAGTCGAAGCATTAGTAACAACAGGAGGTCTATTAGAAGCAAGTGCATTAAGAACAAATACATTATCAGGAGGTGGATTTGCAATAATTATCACAACTTCATGCCCTTTTAAAAGTAACTGCTACTATCAATTAAAATTTTATCTCCTAATTTTACGGTGTCAACCATCTATGTAAGTCAAATGAACATAAAGGAAAGAGTAATTGAAAACGATAGGTTGACATAAACAAAATAAGAATATGTGCAAGGATTCTTATCTAGAGTGTCTGGGATTGTTAATCAAATGAAGTCTTATAGTGAACTGTGAATAACCAAACCGTTGTAAGGTGTTAAGGAGTTTAATATCAAAATCTAATCATATTGTTACTGCAATTAAAGAGACTAAAGACCTGTTTGGTAACAATTTTGATGAAATAATGAGTTCCTTGATAGCCCATAAGGTTAAACTTGGCAAGTCCTATGGAAAGTTAGAGGAAAGGGCTATTCAAGTGTAAGGGGGAATCTTCAAAGAGAGAGACAAAATACTTAGTAGGTTATGGAAGAGGAAGAGGAAGAGGTGGATTTCGTGGAGAGGTTGTGGTGGCAGCAGAAGTAAAGGCCAATTTAATGAACCAAATTAATATAAAAGGTCAATCTAATGAAGCTATTATAGAAAATTGGGATAACAAGAAGCTAATTACTAGACCAAATAAAGAAGAATATAAGCAAACAAATTTTATAGAGAAGGTTAAAGAGGAAGCAAATTGTTCATAGCCCATTCAAAGATTCAAAATGATGTCAACAATAAAGATGTATATTTTATAAATAGTGGATGCTGTTCGAAACTAAATAATTGTTTAAATAACTTGATAAGTCACAAAAAGTGAAGTTTGACTCGGGAATAAAAAACAAATAAAAGTTGAAGGAAAAGGTACAATTGCCTTCAAAATTGTATAAGGTGATATTAAACTTCTATATAATATGCAATTTGTACCTAGCTTAGCTCACAGCTAATTGAGTATTGGACATTTAATCACTAGTGGATATTTTATTGTGTTTGATGGTGATTTATGATAAAAAAAAATATGGTCTGACCATAATAACTATCTATATGACACAAAATAGTAAGTTTCTCATTATTGTCTCAAATATTCTGAGTAAAGCCTAAAATGTTAGAAGAAATAATGAGACTAATTTTAGGGAGAAGCGGTTGCAATAGTAGTGTACCTCCTAAACATCTCACTAAAAAAAAAACAGTTTTGAATCAAAAACTTTATGAAGTTTGGATGGATAAGAAGTCTCAGGAGAGTCATTTAAAAGTCTTCAATTATATAGCATATACTTCAGTTAATTCTTGTTCAAAGCTTGATGAAAATTTTGTGAAATGTATTTTTGCTGGCTATAGTCTCCTATCAAAATCATATCATCTACATACTCCTATAAGTGGAAAAGTAATAATTAGTAGGAATCTTATGTTCAATGAAAAAGCATATCTAAGGTGGAATTTTGATAAGTAGTTTTGAAAATTTAAGTTCCATGATATTTTGATGTTGGACAACCATCAAATTGAGACTCGTCATCACATTAAATTTGAGCTCCTTGATTACCTACAAGTTTAATTCCACTATTGATAATAACACTGCGAGTTCTGTTTGTTTGGATTCTCCAACAGTAGTAATGAAATACTACCAAAAAATTAAGATATGTTAAAGAAATTTATGAGTCATGTGACTTTACTTTATTAGTCATTAATGGATTCTTTTTGAAAAAGTGACAGAATAACTTGAGTAGCAGATTGTTATGATAGAGATGCAGGTTATTGAAAAAAAATTCAACTAGAAGTTGGTTGATGTCTTCAAAAGAACGAATGCCATAGGGCTCAAATGGGTGTTTCAAATAAAATATAATGATGATAGAAGCATGCCAAAACACAAATCTCAACTTATTCCAAAGGGATACTCACAATAATAAGTAATAGACTTTGAAGAGATATTTTCTTTTATTACTTAATTTAATACTGTGAGAATTATTTCAACATTGGCTGCTTAGTTGGAATTACCTATGTATCAATTTGATATGAATTCCATTTTTTTTAATGGTGATTTAAAAGAGGAGGTTTATGTTTCATAACCTCTGGGCTTTATTATTAATGGTAATGAAAACACAGTTTACAAGCTGAGAAAAGCTCTCTAAGGGTTAAGCTAGCGTTATGTGCATGGTATACTAGAATTGATTCATTCTTCCAAGATAGCAGGTTTCATGAGAAGTGCAAATAAACCTATTCTTATTTTTTTTAAAAAGCAAGGTAATAGAGATTTTTTGGTACATTGCCTTTATGTGGATGATACGATTTATGTGGGTTCCTTAATATCCTTGATTGATGATTTTGAGTCTTGTATATTAAGAAATTTGAGATGACATATTAGGGCATATTGCAATATTTTTAGAAGTGTTGATAGAAATTTTGTGTTTTAAAAGAAATAAGATGCAGACATTTTAAAGAGGTTTAGTACAACAAATTATGAAGTGATAGCCATACCAATGAACATCAGTAGGAAGGTACAACATAAAGATGGGCCTAAAAAAAGTTAATCTAATAATATTCAAAAGTTTAGTTGGTGGTTTAAACTATTTGACATACATTAGACCTAACTTTACTTTTTATATTAGTATTGTAACATTCCGTCACCGATGGGATGGGTACAATTCATTGTATTTCATATGTGGCATGTTCATACATTATTAGTTATGTATAATTTGATAATTTGGCAATTATTGCACTGGCATACGTACGTACATACATGTATGACATATTCCCGCTAAGATTGGGTAAATTGAAATTTGGAGACGATTAGGTCAATTGAGCTGTGAGAAAATTAATTGGAGATAATTAGGTCAAATTAGGTTCGAAAATTGAATTTGAGTTAGAAATGAGATTTAGGAAATTGAATTGTGAAATTGGAGTGTATGATTAGTTGTTTTCTTATTTTGAGGATTTATAAGAATTTTTTCGAAATTTTCAGAGTAATAGGTCCGAACCGGAAAATTGACTAAATGATTGATTAATTTGATTTTCGATTCCGAAATTGATTTTCCAATGGCACGGACAGATTTGAAATTTGATTTAGGGAATTAAGGTTTTGAGCCTTTGGAATTAGGGAGAAATTAGAATTTGAAATTGGATTGAGGTTGTTCGTTTTGGTCTTGTGGCAATTAATTGCCAAACAAGCCTTATTTTTCCTTAGGTTTAAAAACCCTAACTCTTTGAAATCTTGCTTCCCACGATGCTCTTGGTTTGAAAGAAGAAATTTTTCTCCTTCCTACATCGTGGATCCCTCTTGATTCCTTCTTGCTATTTGCTCCTTCCTTTGTCACTGATCGATCCCCTTGATTTGGTGTTGAAGAAGAATTGAAGATGGGTTTGAATGTGGATGGTTGCCGTGGATGTCGATGAGTTGGTTTTGGTGTGATCCTTGAGGATTTGAGGCTTTTAATAAAGTAAGTTGCTTCTTTTCTAGCCTTATATAGTTTGATTGGTTGATTTATAGAGTTATTTTGACGAATTAGCTTGAATATTTGAGGATTTGGCATTTAGAGTTTCCGACGGGCATTTTTGTTGATTTTAGGGTTGAAATTTAGGGATAATTGTTATTTGATGAATTAGAGGGTAAGGGTTAGTTGTTTGAGGTGTATCAACTTATTTGAGAGTGTTTTGAAAGGAGAAAAATCGGATTTGAGGTGTTTAGCAGTCGAAATCTGGAGAAAAATCTGGGAATTTCTGGGTTTGGGCGGTCGCACGCCGCGACATGTGAAGAACACGCCACAGCGAGCAAGATGGCCCTGCACGTCGTGGCGAGTGATTTAATTTTACACCGCGACAAGGATTTGGCCTCGCACGCTGCGACGAGCGCAGAGGGCGCACCGTGGCGAGCGAGAGAGGGGTTCGTCGCGACGCACGCGACGAGGAATGCTTCAATTGGGGATTTAGGAATTGGTTGATTCAATTGGTTATAGATTTATTTCAATTTAGAGATTATGGATTCGGGATTTAGAATTTGAGATCGGGAGAATTTAGAAGTGTGTCAGAATGTCATATACATGTATGATACGCAATTAATTAGCTTCACGTGCATAATTTGAAGTAAATCACACGTCAATGTATTGAACAATAATATGATCAAGATACACAAGAAGGGGGGGTTGAATTGTGATAAACTTTTCGTTAATCCCTTCAAAACAATTACTTGTTCCTTCAGAAAACTTATCGTATA
>JANIHY010000001.1:3290355-3338835 GCA_027479065.1 Erythroxylum brevipes
ATATAATTAATTAATTAAACTATAATTAATTAAAATATAATTAAAATGCAATTAAGCAAAATATAATTAATTTATTAATTAAAATATAATTAATTGATTAAAATATAATTAGTTAGTTAATTACAATGTAATTAATTAAAATATCATAATTTTTATTTCTCAATATTTTTAACAAGCCAACCACTATCAGTGGTAATGTTAAACATTCATTCCTTATAATTAACCATCATAATTATAATGATTATATCTATTCCCATTCCTCACTATATTCATTCTCATTCTTATTATCATTCTTCTATGTAAGTCAACAACCCCTGAACTTTTCATGTTGACGATACAAGCAATCCAGATGTATTATGTCCCTTTTCCCCAACTTACAACGAGATAAGTCAGATTAGTTGGTCATTTGCAAAGTTAAACTTAAAGGTATTTTTGAATTACTAAGAATTGAAAGTGAAGTATTTTAGGAAGATGTTTATGAAATAAATACGTCTGTTACATATGACGAGAATGAACCTTTGAACGATCCAAATAATGAATATGTTAAAATTTCATCTGAAGAGGATGAGAAGGAGGAGAGATCTGAAAAGGAGTCTGAGTTTGATTCTAATTCTTTAAAAAAAGAAGATGAATCAAACTCAGGCTTCTCTTCAGATCTCTCCCCCTCCTCATCCTATCCAGATGAAATTTCAACATATTCATTATTTGTAAGTATTGACAGTAATTAATTTGTGTTTGTAATAGAATATTATATACAATAAATCAATTATTGAATCAATAATATATTGTTATATATTGAATTGAAATTGTTATATTTCTAGAAAATTCAATAAAATATGAATTTCATGTTAAAATATGCTACAAAAAAAACAGGCTATGATGCAACCAAAGTTTAGACCACAATTTGGAGCCAGTTACTTTCTAGGTGTAGCATCTAATTCTATAGCTGCAACAGAATCAAATGTTGTACATCCAACTACTACAATTGCAGATGAGGCATCACCTTCCGTACCTGTTGTTACACCATCCACCACCCCTATATCGATAGAGATATCAAGGGTAAACGATACAAATGAAAGAAGCGGCCTCCAGCGTAGAGATGAGGGAGTTGATGGAAGAACTTACATCATAATTGTCAACAATCTGTACATGAAAATATATGAAACACCATATGTTTATAATTAGGTTATACGTCTAAATTTAAAAATGATATAGAATTGTTTTTATATTAGGTTTATTTCATCTAGGTCGTGCTCAAGAAATATGACATTAAAAGATTGATCTTGAGGATTATATATGGAAGAATATCTCTAAAGCAACAAAGAAATTTTATTATCAAAAGTTTGAGGTACAAAAAATATAGTTTTTGTAATTAATTTTTATACATAAATTAGATAAACATTATAGGTTATAAGTATTTATCATATGTTTTCTCTTTTTTCCAGAAAGAATTTTTTTAAGATTCTGAATTTGACGCAGTTATTTATAAAGTATGGGAGAGACGAGCTCCTACACATTATAGAGACTTTGTTAATGCGATACACAAGACTGACATACAAACTCCTTATATTTATGAAGAAACATGGAGTCGTTGGCAGTAGTATTAGACATCACTCGAGGCAATATTCATTTCATAACGTAATTCTATTAACAAACGTAGAGGATCAGGGGAAGAGAGTCTTCCCGCACACATTGGAGGATCTATTACCCATCATGAGCATGCAGAGAGACTTTTAATTATCTACATTTTACATTTATATTCTGATTTTTTTTTACTTTGATGTATTTCAATTTAATTTGATGTGTGAATTTTGGAATAAAAACATGTATATTATGGAGAATGATAATGTTATAAATGTCTGGTGTCACATATGGTTGTGTTGTTGAGTTACTTTCTTTGTTCAACAGAGGATAAATATCACAAAAATAGAGAAAATTTTGTCGATTTTTTTTTAAAAATGTAGTTCACTTATAATATTTTATTCTGATGTAGGAAAAGTTTATAGGCAGGAAGCCTACACCCCGTTGGCTCTTTTGCACACTGACACTAAGAAGTATGACGGTGTGTCTTCGTCAACACCAGATGTAGGGAATGAAATGTATGTGAAATTTATGCTTTAATATTAATGCTTAATAATTATCACTTATTAACATAATGCCTTATGATATGACCAAATATAAGAAAGCATTCAACGACAATCTCAACAGTCTAAAAATGTTGGTGGGAGTCAATCATATCTTTATGTAGTGGGTGGTAAGGACTGTCGCGAAAGGATCTTCGACTTAGGTTCATTTGTGAACACATGTTACTCACAATCCTCCACGTCTAACACCGTAACATCTAGTAAACGATCCGCATCCAATGAAGTGCACAAGCTTAGGAACACAATACAGGTACTAGCAACTTAGTTGCAATAATCATGAAGTACATAGCCCAACTCCATAATGAGATGGATGAGTTGAAAAGGAATGACAACACCTCATCACAACATTCAGAGCATCTGCATTCACTAAATGAATAGCATAATTGCAATCTTTTTTGTATGAATTAAATATTTATTGTTGTAGATAATAATTTTTATTATCAATTAAGATAATTTTTACTTTATATTATCAATCAATTTTTTGTTTTAACAAATTAAATGTAGAAACAAATAAAAATATTATCAATAGATAACTGTATAAATTATACATCAATCATAACATTATCAAATAAAATTAAATGTAGGAAAATAAAAAACAATATTAACAAATTTATCGATGGAAAAACAAAATTCATAAGTAAAAAGTAGTGAATTTACCGACAGATAACCAACCTTCGTCGGTAAAATGCTGTGAATTTACCAACAGACAATCAACCTCTGTCGGTAAAATGCAATGAAATTATCAACGACCATTCAATATCCATCGGTAAAGTTAGTCATTAATTCACTGACAGATTTTTGTATCCATAGGTAAGTTTACCGATGGAAACCATTTGTCCATTGCTAAAATTACTGACCAAAAGAGATCTTCCATTTACTGATAGTATATAAATTATCATGGTTAAATAGAGCGACAAAACAGGAGCTGTCAGTCGATAAATTTGCAATAAAAAATCTGTACTTCGTCTATAATTATTACCTACAGTCGTTTTTTCGACGATTTGATATGTCGGTAAATCCCATCACTAACTGAGCTTACCAATGGAAACTTTCATATTATGTTGGTAATTTCCGCCACTAAACCCCAATTTTCTTATAATGTAAGGTACAAAAAATGCAATCAAAAGGCAGAGAAATAGTAGAAGATAAATGTACAATGATGCAGAATGCAAACAAAAATATGATTGACTAAAATGACAAACACATAGAGGGTACATCATTGTTTGATACACAAAAATCCTTACTCTCCATTAGATATAGAGATAAGCATGATCCTTTTAATAAGGAAAGCCTAACCCTTCGTAGAATCAAGAGAACCAATCATAGTCATTTAATTTCTTTAATAATTAGAGTCTTTATGTTAATGTTTGAAATGAGGAAAATTCAGCCATTAGATGTTAATTGATCTAACGATTCAAAATAAGAGAATATATGTTTTCTAAACACAAAAGATAGCAATCCATGCCAGAAATTAGTTGATCAATCTAAAGATGTCATGTATGCCTCAATTTAGGTGGTTTATAGGATGAATTGACAAGGCATAACCACAAGTGTGTTTATAGTTAAGGAGAATATGCCCCTTAGCATATTAATCCCTAAATAGGGGTATTATTTTATAATAGGGATTAAATTTTAATTATATAAAACTGAAGAATTATTTAAAATAGTATATGGTATTTTATAATTAAGCAACTTGGAGGTATAAATACTCATACTTAAATGCATAAAATTTAATATTCTGTGAAAAAAACATCTTTTAACTTCTTTTATCCATACAGTTCGTCAAATTAATTACAATAAGGATTAATCGAGCCCATATAATATGATTGGGTTTGTCAAGCCTTTTGTATGAATAAGAGATCTACACAATTATTGGTCTTGCTAAACAAGTATCCATCACTATGGATAGGTACCTCCATCTTAGATCTAGATTGTATATACTAAGCAACTAAATGTCATTCAGAATATCATAAGCTTCTCCTTACATCCAAGTCAATTCTTACTCATGTATAACACAATTTCACACTATTACATATGGTTATGATGAATATTAAAGAGACTAAGTAGCCTTTGTCAAAGTGTAGTAGAAAAAGAACACTTTGATAAAGCAAACACACATAAAAGGGGGGTGAATTATGAGTGACTTGAAAAAAATTTTGCAAGTTACTTTCAATTCATATAAAAATAGGGGCTTGTTAAAATTTAAAATTGAAAAATACAAAAGGGTGTAATAATTTCGCAAAAACCTTCGATTTATCAAAGTCGTTTCTGACATAATCAAAAATCAGAAAAATTAAACGCACAAGTATAATCAACACTGAAATTTGGTAATGCAGTTCAACAAATCTTGCCTTCGTCTGCGAGCCCTTCACGCAACTTAATTCTTCCACTAACTACAATAGTTTTATATAAGGCTTTATTGAGCCGACACCTCTCAACCCTTAACACTATATTTGGTTCCCACAACCCATAAAAGAATTTTACACCTAATAATACAATCACTTCATACTAACCTTAACAAAGGATTTTCTCAAATAATATTTAATGAAAACGAAATAAAATAAGCAACTTAAGTGATTAAACAAATTTTAATATAAACAAAAACAATTGAGATAAAAAAACAACTCCTCTAAATATGTTGTTTCTTCAACGAAAGAACGGGAAGTTGTCAACTAAAAAATTTGCTATGAATCTTTGATATAGTCAGTAAAACATCCCACGTAAAACGAAATACAAAACGTCTCAAATCAACAAACGTTTCATCATCAAAACGTTAACCTAATAGAGTTGTAACAATCAAGACAACTACCAAAGTTTTTTTGCACCAAACTAACAACAAAAACAGTAGCTACAAAATCCCGAAAGCTTTTAAAATTTTTGCACACCAACACCAAAAATGTCAGTCACAAAATCACCAAGACTGCTGAAAGTTTTTCACACAAAAACCATTATCGATAACAGTGAGCAGCTCAACAAAATCACATAAACACCATGGAAAGCTAGCTACCAAAATTGCACACACTCCACAACAAAATAGCCCAATGATAGTTGTTCAAAGCTAGAAAAATGAAGCTCTAAAAATCACACAAACACAAAACTTTTCAGCCCACTGTTGTCATGCAAAGATGAAGAATATGTAGATGTCATCAATGATTACTCAACTCCTAAAATCAATTAAGAGCAGCAGAATACGTAGCAACAATAATCACATGCCGTTTAAATTACCCAGCTAAGACAAAGTAGTAACAAGACTACCCAATGATTAACACAGCCACAAGAGAGGCACTAACCACACCTAAAATTAATCCATAATTGAACCCAATTGAATTCATGCCCAAAAAGGAATTCAGGGAGAAGTTCACTATTGTAAACATACACACATCAACATATGTTTCATGAATCACTAAAGACTTATCCAACTTTTGTTCTCCACTTCACCATGGAGTCTTCACACAATTAATTAATAAAATTGCAGCACTAAGATAGAATAAACATCAACATGAAGTTAGCCCAGCATCCCTTCCATCCAATTAACAACCAACGACAATCAGCTCATGGTTGTTAGTACATCCATAGTGCAACCAACAAGAAACCCACACCTAGCTGTGGAAAACACACACAGATCTCTCACTCACACAATCAATCCACACACATCAGACTAAAGAGGGACCACGACTGTGAACCTCACTTACGTCATATGTAAGAGATCTCAACTAGATAGAATTCTAAGTCCATACGTTTGTCCCATATTGTAGATATTTAAAATATAACTTTTAGATTATATAGAAATCCAATCCCACCTTGATTTGAATTTTAAAATCATCAACATTATCTTAGATGTCTAATTATCGAAAAATGTCAAACCAAATAATAAGATATATACCATATATCTTAACAATCTACCACTTTTTGACATTATTTGTCATAAATATGAAACTCTCTTTAAAAGAAATTAGACATATAATCCATATGACGAAAAAAGAACTCCCCTTTATTCCAACATCAAGTTCTAAAAAACATCCAAAGTTCTTCAAGTTCAAGAAACATCCAAAGAAACAATAACGAATAATTATCCAATTATCTAAATTTCTCCTCCTTGGCACAAAAAGATACTAAAAAGAAAGACTAATAGTCACAGAGATATCTTAAAATCTCCCTCTGAGTTGAACAGTCACAACAAACAATACAATGTCTTCCCCTTGGGAGAAAACAATATCAAAAAAATAATGCCTTTAATATGATCAATCTCAACAAATAAAGAAACATAAAAATCAGCAATAGGTGCAGTGAAAGAATCATAAGCACGTAATGCCAGATCAGAAAACCAAGATGACAATTTCCTACTAGTTAACATATATGCCAACATATCATTGGTCACTTCAATTCCATCTTCATAAGACTAATAAAATTCATAAACTCCATCAACAAGCATAACCTCATGTTCACATCAGTCAACTGAACCTTAGAAAATGCATAAATAAAAACTCAAAAAGCCTAAACAATAACTCCTTCGATCTTTTTTGTTTTTTAATAAATAACATCAAACTATACTTTAAAAATGTAAAACACATAGTCCATGTGCCCCTCAGAGAAATTCAACCCAGGCTCATTCCTCATCACATTATCTCAGTCATCAACTATCTGGTTGATTTCTTCATCTAACTAACTTATCCTCAGTCTGAACAATTTTTTCAGAAGTAGTAAATAACTATAAATCTAGACAATTTCTTATTTTTCCTTCACTACATCTTTGTAATTGTAATTGACCCTTTCTAACTGAAGAGTGCTTCAGTAACATAGGTTATTATTAGAAATTTAATGGAGAGTGTCTAGATTTTTAATTTTGACCCCCTTTGAAATATCATTTGTAATAACTAGTAACATTTTGATCATATGTGCCCAATTACTCCACAAAAGTGACTTATAGATATGAACCTTTGATTTTTCTTTTAGATTTCTCCTTTGACAAATCTGGTCATACCAATTTTCTCATCATTCGATTTGGAACATTCACCTCTATAGCCAATGCCTTGAAGGTCTCCTTTAGTCTTACCAATTTTCAACAACTTTTCTAGCTTTTCAATACCTTCATTTAACATTCTTATTCCCTTTTCCGTGCTGACTAGCTTCAACTTTGTTCATTGAACTCACCTATTGTAGATAACAACTTCTTTTCAAGATCTTGAATGGTGTTCTTCATGGTAGAGTTTTTCTCCTTTAACTTCTCATTTTTCTTACATGTTTGGACCTATTTAGCATACATTAACTTATAGGCTTCATAAATACCTTCTTTTTCTCATCTGAAGTACTGTCATCACTGTCATAATCTGAGATTGAGCTTTGAGTCGATTCGTCTGCATTTTCCTATAATTTTCTGATTTACTCATGTTTTTGTCATTTATTACTTCCTTCTTGGTCGCTATAAAGCAAACAACTGGATTTTTACTGTATAAAGCAACTAACGCAACATTTTTCATAGCTTTTTCTTCACTATCATACTCAATTTTGGATTCATTCTCACTCCAAGTGCTTTCCTTTTTTCTTCTTCAAGGTGTTAACACATTCCGCTTGCACATGTCCGAAGCCTTGATACTCATGGCATTGGCTTTTCTTCACTTTTATTTCACTCTTTTGAGTTTTCCCTTGTTTTTTGAAATTACTATTTGATGAGCTCCCACCATTTCTCCTAAAATTGGATCTATTCTTCTTCACTTTCTTTAACCACTTGCTAAAATTTCTTATAAATAACTCCATATCATCATTCTCATCAGATTCATCTCCTAAATCATTCACGACTTTACCAATCTTAGTTTGAAATGCCAATCCTTTGTTCTTCTCTCGATTATCACTTAACAATTTCATCTCAAAGTTAGTAAGAATCTCAATTACCTTATCCAAAGGCAATTCAATGATATGATGGGCTTCTTCAATGGTCACAATTTTTGGTATGAACCTCGGAGGCAACGATGTCAATGTCTTCTTAACCAGTTTTAGGTAAGAGTACATCTTCCTAAGTTGATGTGTTTAATTTACTATGTCACGTAGTCTCTTATGGAAGTCTCTAGTGGTTTCACTCTCATCCATCTTCAGTTCTTCAAATCTCACAACCAACATCTAAAGTTTTAAGACTATTATAGATTTCAATCCTTTATGTACAGTCCGCAAAGTGTCCCACACTTCTTTCGTCGATTCACAAGCTGATATCATAACAAAATGATCTTTATCAACGACATTAAAGATGACGTGTAGGGCTTCACAATTTCCAAGTTCTCTCTCTTCTTCAGCCCTTGTCCACTCATATGCATCTTTAAACACTGCTTCTCTATTTTCACTAGTCGTCACAAGATATGTCCAGCTATTTAAAACCGAGTTCCATGCTTTTATTCCTTTTACCTAAATGAATACTCTCATTTGTGATTTCCACGTAGGATAATTTTAACCATCTAACAATGACGAACTAATGATTGATTCCACTTCTTTTATAACCATGTTTACGAAATGCGAATCTGCACTAACTTGTTGTATTAAGTTCTGATTCGATGACTCGCTTTGATACCAATTGAAAATTACGAAGTTGTGTAATAGTTTCACAAAAATCTTTGATTTACCGCAATCGTTTCTAACACTATCAAAAATCAGAAAAATTAAACACATAAGTATAAATCAACACTGAAATTACATCTGCGGGATCCTTACCCAGCTTAATTCTTTCACTAATGACAATAGTTTTATACAAGGCTTTATTAAGCTAACACCACTCAAATCCTTTACACTATCCCTCGTCCTCACAATTTGTGAAAATTTCACATCCAATAATACGATCTCCTTGTACTAATCTCAATAAATGATTTTCTCAAACAGTGTTTAATCAAAACGAAATAAAATAAACAACTCAAGTGATTAAACAAAATTCAACATAAACGAAAAACACTTGAGATAAAAAGCAACTCCTAAATGTGTCACTTCTTCAACGAAAGAACAGGAAGTTGTCAACCAAGAAATCTGTTATGAATATTTGATATAGTCATTGAAACCTCCCACATAAAGCAACAATAAAATGACTCAAATTAACAAACGTTTTATCACCGAAATGTTAACCCAATAGAGCTACAACAACTAAGATAACTACCGACGTTTTTCACACTAAACTAATAAAAAAACAACAGCTATAAAGTCACGAAAGCTTTTGAAATTTTCGCACACCAACAACAAAAACAACAGCTACAAAATCACCAAGATTGCTGGAAGTTTTCTACGCAAAAACTACTATCGATGATAGTGAGTAACCTAACAAAATCACACAAACACCATAGAAAGTCGGCTACCAAAACTACACACACTCCACAACAGAACAACCCAACGATAGTTGTTCAAAGTTAGAAAAATGCAGCTTTAAAGTTCACACAAACACAATAACTTTTCAGCCTACTGTTGTCATGCAAAGATAGAGAATATACATCTAACATCAATGATTATTCAACTCTTTAAAATCACTTGATAACAAAAAAATTCATAGCAACAATAATTACACACACCATTTAAATTACCCAACTAAGACAAAGCAGTAGCAAGACTACCTAATGATCAACACAGCCACAAGAGAAACGCTAACCACACCTAAAATTCCATAATTGAACCCAGTTGAAGTCATGCGCAAGAAGGAATTCATGGAGAAGTTCACTACTACACACATACACACATCAACAGGTGTTTCATGAATCACTAAAGACTTATCCAACTTTTGTTCTCCACTTCACTAAAGAGTTCTTACACAATTAATTAATAAAAACTACAGCACCAAGATGGAATAAACATCAACGTGAAGTTAGCGTAACAACCCTTCCATCCAATTGACAATCAACTCACAGTTGTCAATACATGCACAGTGCAACCAACAAGAAACCCACACCCAATTGTGGACAACACACACAGATCTCTAAGTTATACTATCAATCTATGCACATTAAACCAAAAAGGCTATGAACCTCACTTATGTCATATGCAAGAGATCTCAACTAAATAGAATTCTAAGTCCATACGTTTATCCCAGATTACAAATATTTAAAATATAAATTTTAGATCATATAGAAATCCAATTCCACCTTGATTTGAACTTTAACTCATCAACATTATCTTAAATGTCCAATTATCGAAAAACCTCAAAACCAAATAATAAGATATATACCATATATCTTAATAAAAATAATAGGAGCTTATCAGACAATAGAAACCTGTTAAACGACAGGAGCTTGTTAGACAATAAATCTTGTTAAAACAATTTAAAACAGAAGGCACCTATTAAAATAAAAAGAACTTTTTACAAGTTGAAAACAAAAAGAGCTTATTATAAAAGTGAAGGAGCCTCTTGCTAAAATGAACATACATACACAATATAATGCAAATATTTAAAAGTTAAGAGGAGAGCAATAATGACCCAGTCGATTTATATTGGTTTGGCTTATAATCCAAGACTGCATCCGGTTCCCAAGTATCCAACTTAAGTGTTTCACTAAAATCCGAAGTAGTAATTTGACAAGACTCTTCAAGCTCACGAGTACACATTTTTCAAGGTTTTCTAACCTTCTAAACTAGTAATATTTAACTAGCATCTATAAGCTTTCAACAAATAAAAACGTAATTTACTCGATATAAGCTCAATGATCTCTCGAAAAAAGAATTTTCACTTTCTAAAACACAAGAGATTTGACAATGATATCACTTTCAAGAGAAAGATCCTATAGATGTATTTCAAGAGTTTAATCTATTTTCGCAAAAGCAGTGACTCTTCCTTAAGTAGGCATTTCTTTTAACTAACCATTGCTTCATTTGTATCTTTAATCAACTGAATGGATTTAAATATGAACAACTTCGATGTCATCTTTACCAAAAATCTTCCAGATATCACGAGGCTAATATATGACCATCATAATTAGTAGGATCCTTTTATATAAACTATTTCTAATAAGAGAAGTTTATAAAGAAGGTTCCTACAAGAAAGGAAGCCTATTTTTTATAATTTTATTTCTTTTTAAGAATTAACCTGTTAACAATAAAAGGAAATAACTCCAATGATAACAAGATTCTTCTAGATATTGTGAAATAAATAAGGTAAGCTCGTTAGGAAGATTCCTACAAGAAAGGAAACATTTATCCTATGATTTTATTTTCTTTTGAGAATTAGATGGTTAATTGTACAAAGAAATAAATACAATTTGAATTTTGAAATATTATGAGATTATCATCAAAATCATTAATAACAAATCTTGAGCTAACACACTTAGGGAATAAGAACTCGATAGTTTCATCCTCATCACTATGTAAAGCACACTGTTTAACTTACATGCTTAGTTTAATCATATTCTTAGTATTAAGCTCCCCAATTAGAGCTAACCATAAGATGAAGGAGGTTTTTGGGATGTTACTACCTTTCTATAAAATATTAAACCAATGCAATTCCTATTTTGGTGGATAGAAAATATATAAGAAATATTGATCTATAAACACTTTAGAACTAAATATAAGCCAGATCCAAAAATCAACTTGATCTAGGTTAAAAGCTTTAGGTTGGAGCTAGCCTTTTCCAAATATTCAAAAATCTCCTAATAGAATGGAGTTGCATGTTCTGTCTTTCATCCTTCATAATTACTTCCAATCTAGAGTTCTTAAGAAAAGAAGCTCTTAAAGTGTTATAGTTATGTGATGGAAAAAAAAATGCCAATTCACTACAACAAAAGGGATTTTTAACAATGAATTTTTTTTCACTAAAAGCCCCTAATTTGTCACTAATTCTAATTAGTGATGATTTATTTTCATCTCCTTTATTTTTGCCAAAGCCTCGTAACAAAAAGCTATAGGCGACGTTTTTATCAAATTGTCACTAATATTTTTTACAAGTAATTTTTGTTGTGAAAAATTATAGGAAACGTTTTACTAAATTGTCACCAATAACTTTTGGTTGACGTAGCTAAAGGATTTTAGCTATGTTTTTGAAATTGTAGGTAATAACTTTTAACTACAGTAACAAAATGTATCCAAAAGTTATTGGCGATGTTTTTAAAAACATAAGAAAAAATTTGTCAAATTTTCTAGCTATGTTTTGAAAATTTTAATATACGTTATAACTAAATATTATATATTGTAAATTATAATTAATGGTGACATTTTTATTAATATTATTGTATGTAATATTTGTATTTTTGTTGTATAATTTATTAAACAAAAATATAATAAAATAATTAGAAGCATTGTATATAAAAAATATGATTAAATTTGATCATATACAAGATGTTAAGTACAATTTCAAAAAAATTATGTACAAAATAAAAAATACAAATATTAGTTTAATGGCTAAGACTCGCTTTCATCTTTACTGCTTACATAATCTAGGTCAAATAAGTTTTTGACGTATTTTTCAAGCTTGGCCAACTTTTTTTCATTACATTCTACTTTAGCTTGAAGCGACTAGTTCTTCTCTTCAAGATGTTCAATAAATGGTGGTCTTGATGAGGATGAGGCAATTGACTTAGGCCTAAACCCAAGACCTTTGATATAGCTGGATTGTGTACCAGGCACCTTGTTGCAAATTTCATCTACATTTGGCTCATTTTCATCAGACATTGACGCTTGCAATAACTCCAGCATCTTATTCTAAAATTTAAAAATAAAATCAATATTCAATTCAAATATTATTAGTTAATAATACATAAATAAATAAACTTAAAATTTAAACAAAATTTTATACTTACATAATTATTGTGTGCTTTTTTATACATCCAACTAGTTTGTAGAGTGTGATCCTATCACACTATTCTCTATGTAGTTCCTTCTGACTCTATTTTATGAGAAAAAAAATGCAAAACACAATAAATAATATAACAAAGAACTTACATATTCATTTGGTAGGATAACAAATGATTTGGAGCCTTGATTGTGAGGAGTTTCTATTTGTCCTCTGTTCATCTTGGCCTTCTCACACTTTTCTTAAATTAAAAAAAGGTCATTAAATCATACAACAAGATTAATGGAAACAAATGTGAAGGAAAGAATACAAATATGAACATTGGGAGAGGCCCAATAATTACACAAATTGTTCCAATTTCTAGATACATTTGTTTCAGAATATGTCTCCTTGCCTCTTCATCTAAGGGAAAAGGTTTGTAATATTTATGCAATCGATAGTAGAAATAAGCTCTGCTGGGAGGAATATGGCAAAATTCTCCCTAATAAAGAACAAATCAATACAGAACAAATCTCCTCTTCAAACACTAATCACCCCTTGCCTTCCATGGCTGATCTTCTTCTTTAAGATTTTTAGTATCATTCTAATTACCTCTCTTCCTTAATTATTTGTATTTCATTTTTTGTTAGGAAGCTATCAAATGAATGTTTGATTGTATATACCATGTGTTATGTAAAGCTTCCTCAAATCTCCAAGAGAACATAGATAAAATGGAGGTGGTGGCAATGTCCCAATGGTCGGTACAGGAAATCGGTTATTTTAGAACAATCATCGATTTCAATTACTATGTTTGTTCGATCAAGTGTGTATGTATTCGAATTTGGGTTCGTTATACTATTTGACTTAATTAGTTGTTTAAGTTCTATACTAATTGTTTCTTAGGTGAAAAACATCGTAATGGCAATTCATTTAATCCAGTGATCCATACTGCATTTCAGGATTTGTTCACTATATGTTCTGCTATTTCAGTTAAAGTCAAGTCGTTGGAAGAGGGTGTCAGTAACCCAATATTTGAGAGAATATCTTTGACTATTTCAATTGATGTTTTCAAATGTTTAAGGACTCTTCTTGGGAATCTAGACATAGGAAATTTTTTTACCTTTTTTATATTTATGAAATATTTGTATTAAGTGAGGTGTAGTACTATGTACAATAGGCATCATTAAATAATTATTTGTGTATAAATCTATAGATTTTAAAAAATTTATAGAGTTTGAATGCGTTAGCTATTTAAACAAATTTATAAAGAAAGCAAATGAAAAAATATGAAAAATCATATAAATGTCAATTATAATTAACCTTAGGATTATTAAGCACACTTACTATTAAAAAATTATCTTTTTAACATTATTACTTTTAATAATACTATCAAACACAAAAATTCCTCAAATTTTTGATAAGAAATACATAAGATATAGAATCTTTATAGTTGCAAAAGTCCAACTTTTAGCAACAATTAAGGGAATGAATCAAAGGCTCGATGACTGGCAACAAAATTTTTAAGTTGTCACAAAATGTGATTCTTTTTGTAACGATTCATACAAATCGTCGTAGAAAATATTTATTTAGCGAAGATTAAGTAAAATGTCCTCAAAAGTCGGATTTTTGGTGACGAATTGGGAAATTGTGTCAAAATTGACCTTTAGAAATCGTTGTAAAGAAAATAGCTAAAAATCAGTTTTGTTTAAAGGGGACTATGACTCATTTCATTTAGATTTTGTTTTTGAACTAAAATAATAAACATATTTTGAGTATTTAAAATTTTTGCTTATGATAAATTTTCTATTAAACTTTTATCATAAGTTAATATTATGTTTAATTCTGTAAAATTTTCTATCCAATTAAATCAGCAATAATGAATAACAACGACAAAAAAGAGAGAAGAATTGGTGTTTAATTCGGTTATTGTCCCCCACACGACGAGTCGTTTGTCCTTACCATCATTAATTAACGTTGCATTTGTTAAACCTTAAACCTGTATTAGTTAATTAACAAGGCCTTCCAGGAAAACAATCAAGTGAACCGGAGTAACGGGTGAGCCTGGTGACGTAGGTTCCTGGTTTCCAGCTGAACACATCTTGCTTTGTGAACATTTTGCTTGCCGCCGGATTTCCTGACGGAACGAAGAATGCTCCGTTCATCATCAGATCGCCCTCCGATATCCAGTTCCAATTCTTCCACTCGCTCTGCATTGCGTACTCTCTCTTGGTCACCTGTGTCACCATTTCACTAATAATGTTAATATAAAACAATCTTAACTTTGATGATTCGGCTTTCTTACCTCTTTAGCAGCGATGTTGTTTGGAGCAATGAATCTGTTGCCCTGACTGACGATGATGGGTGCTTTGCTACCACCAATGGCGTACATATTCCAATGAGTGTAGTCGTTATTGACGACATGAACGAAACCCCATCTGCACCTTGGCATCCTCTGCACCAATCCTTGCCCGAAATGTGTGAATGCAACAGTGACTTGCATTATCTTGTCATTTGAATAGCTGTCACTTGCACCGAATAACATCACCTGAATTTCACACATTGTTATTGAATATGCAGCTTTGTCACTAGAGAAAACTTACTATTTACCTCATTGTGGCTGGTGAAATGAGCGTTGGAGATGGTTACAGCGGTTGATCCTTGAACGACGTCAATGAGACCGTCCTGACAGTTTGACATGGACACATGATCGATCCAGATGTTAGAAGAACCAAAGATAGAAATTCCATCGCCGTCACTCCTTGTCCTAAGTCCATAGTGATCCACGGAATCCCTAATCATTCCACCGGAGCCCTCAACAATGTCGTGAATGCGTAGGCCATGAATTATCACATTTCTAACAAACTGGAGCGTGAGACCAGCACCGTTCGCAATATGGACGTTGCCTCCTCTAGCATCAATTGTTTTGTCGCTAGTTATCAAAAGCTCCTGGTTGAGTCTGATCACCATACTATGAGCAAAGATGATCCAAAGTGGTCCCTTCTGAATCACTGCGTGGCGTAGGGTTCCAGGTTTAGGGTTTACCATGTCGTTGTCTGATGGATCAGTAACGACGTAAATTGGTCCACCCTTGCCGCCGATGGTGTTCCGGCCAAAGCCAAGGACGCAGTCCGCCAGCTTCTGGCGGTTGTTAGCCCAGTTTGGGTCGCAGCGCCAGCATCTGTCGATAGGGTTTGAGGCCACACATTTGCCTGGTCTCTTTTTTTTCCCTCTTAGATTCCTTCTAGTGGTGTTCGTCCCAAACAAGGCCCTGCATGTAATATTAATTTATAGCCATGCAGTTTACAAGAATCAATTACTAGAGCGACTGCCTCATCTTCCATCACTTTGTTTTAATCTTTTAGCAATTAAAATGTGTGTGAAAAGATGTAGGAAGGGTGACTCACATATGAACATGGGCGTTAAAGTGATGGGTGACATTCCAGGGGTCGGGGTGGTAGGCATCGAGATTAGCAGTTTGGGCCTCAGTTAGCTTCCGACTCCAGTACTCATCGAATTCAGCGATATGGGCATCAATGCTTGGAACTATCACCGTAACTATCAAGGAGAAGAGCAGAAACAAAACCTCGTTGAGGGTTGTCATTGATTGCTTCTTAAAGAGTAATTAATACTCTATTAATCTTGCTGGAAAAGCCAAGGTCCAGTCCAGAGGCTGCAACTCTTTGGTTGAGCCGAGACAGGACCAAGAAAAGGGCACCAAGGCCAATTTTATGGAATCGCTTGCCCCGTCCTGACTGTCGTGTTTGTTCCGAGGGTGTTCTTTTATAGCCACCCTTAATTTGCGCTGAAACAAGCAAATTAAGAGTGGTTGAGTAGATCAGGTTCGGAGATATTTACGGCGGGTGCCTTGGACAGCCACATTTCTGAATCGACGGCTGTTTCTCAGTGTAAATAATAAAAGAAACTAACCATTTAAAGGGCTCCTATTTTTGTTTCTAAATCGTTAAAATTAGACCCTTTGGACTAACAAAACGATATCATACTAGAAATAGCTTGTCTAAATTTAATTTCTTTTCTTTATTAACATTTCTGCATTGTAAAAAAAGAGATAGCTTGGGGAAACTCACCTTAGATATCAAGAATAGTGATTTCAGTTAGTGTTATAATTTATTTTTAGCCAACTTCTCCAAATACATGTCCAAGTCTTTCAAAACTACTGGTTTTTTTCCCACTCTCAACTTGGAAAAGATATTTTTCAATTAGAGCAACTCTCTTCTTACAACATTTTGAAATTAATTGTGAACTACTAATTGTGTTTGCATATTCATTCGTAACTTTATACTCATCCATAAATTCTGTTTACCTTAACCAAAACTCATTTGGATTATTTCTCATCATCAAAAGCAGCATATTTGATTCTTGAGTAATTCATCTTCTATTTTGAGTTTTAAACAGTGACACATGAGACTCAAACTATATTTTTTTTATTATTTGACATCAAATAATATTATTCAAAGAGATAACCCAAAGATCAATTTGAGCTCAAAACGAGTTTGTTTTAAGAGTTTGATCAAGAGATAACTAGTGGTCAAAGTTTGACCTGAGAATTGATGAAAATCAAATCTGAAATATTAGTAGAAATAAATGATATTCATTAAGGTTTTTATGTGGTGTTGACACCCGAAATATTAGTAGAAATAAATGATATTCTTTAAGGTTTTTATGTGGTGTTGATATTTTTCTTACGGGTATTTTTATCGAGAAGAAGAAAAGAATGGATTAAAAGTTAAAATTAGTTTTAGGTTTTTTTTTAATAAAAAAGAGTTATTAAGGGACCACATGTCATTTTCTTGGCCATCTATCCTCTCTTCTTCACCAAGAAGTGCCAAGAATAACCCTTTCTTCTTTTTTCTCCATTTTTTTTGCAACTTCTTCCACTTTCAAGCCATCTTTCTTTATTTTTAACCCTCAAAGCACCTATTAAATATTAAATCATTAACCTAAGGCCCCTAAACTTACCATATCAATAAATTTTTTTTTGGAAAAAGATAAAGAAAAGGTATATGGGTGTTCATGATGAATAGTACCTAAAACATTATAAGGTAAGTTAACGAGGTTTTGATTATTTTTAGTACATAATTTTAGTGTAGTTGCATACATTGATGAATAAAACGCATAAAATTGAGTGTTTATGCAATATTATGAAGATAAAGAAGAGGAACTAAAGGAGAGAGAGAAAGAGAATGAGAATGAATAAAGAATTGTTGGTGAAATTGAAGTTGATGGAAGCTTAATTCGAAAATTTGGACATCAATTTGATATGTGTTCTTGCAATTCTGTTTTTCCTAAAAATTGTTTATTAGGTAATTTAGGGTTCTTAAGATAAAATTGGGGGTTTATGAAATTGTTGTTAAAAATATTTTATTGGATTGTAAACGAAGTAGTATATGTGACTAATTTAAATTTTGGACTTATAATTTGTGTTTTTCCCAATTTGCATACATTATGTTTGAATTGAGAAACTTGATATAGATGCTATTTTTGACTAATTGGTGAGATGAATATGTCTTAAATATTACATGAACTAAATTAAAACCAATAACAAAAGAAAAAAATAACATTAAGTAGTGACATTTGCTTTGGTAGAATATGTTATAGCTTGAATTGGCTATTATGAGTGTTTATCATTAAATTTCAATAAAATTTAATTAGATTTGCCCCTAGTAAAATAGATAGGAATTGGAAGAATGTGATAAGGTTGGTATGCCAATTAGGAAGCTAGTAATACTACGTCATGATATGTGTTATTGGACTACATGGCTTCGAGAGCTCGGTTTTAGTGTAAGACATTTGATTTGTGTTATGAATTGCATGGCTCGGAAAGCTCAATTCCAATATGAATGTATATAAAAAATAGAACGTATGGCTCTGAGAACCCAGTCTTGTATTTTAAAATCCTGCTTATCCAGCTTGATGATGCAATTCTGTAATAGCCTAGATCACTCGTCTACAGATATTATCCGCTTTGGTTTGCCCATCGGGCCAAGGCCCTCATGATTTTGCTCTTCCCACACCCAGAAAAATGCGTCTATGGAGAAAAGGTATTTGTACCCTTATAAGGTGTACTTCGTTCTCCTCTCCAAATAATGTGGGGTCTTATAATCTATCCCCTTTTAGGACCCAGTGTCCTTGTTAGCACAACGAGTTGGGAACCAACTCTGATATCATTTATAACAGCTCAGACCACCCGTCCACAGATATTGTCTACTTTGGGTTGGCCATCGGGCCAAGGCTCTCAAGATTTTGCCTTCCTGCACCTGAAAAATGTGTCTATAGGGAAGAGATATTCGTACCCTTATAAGACGTACTTCATTCTCATCTCCAACTAATGTGAGATCTCACAATCCACCCCCTTAGGGCCTAATGTCCTTGCTAGCACAACGAGTCGGGAATTGGCTCTAATACCAATTGTAACAGCCCAGACTATTCGCCCATAGATATTGTCTGCCTTAGGTTGCCCATCGAGCCAAGACCCTCAAAATTTTGTTCTTCCCACACCCAAGAAAATGTGTCTATAGGGAAGAGATATTCATATCCTTATAAGGCGTACTTTGTTCCCCTCTCTAACCGATGTGTGATCTCATAACTTTCAGATATCTGTGGACGGGTAATCTAGGCTGTTACAAATTCCGTTGGACTTTCCTTTGAAAAATTTACAAAAAGTAGATAAATGCATGATTAATGATTAAAGAACTTCAAATGAAAGTAGTAATTGAATGTACAATTAATTGATCATTGTATAATTAGATATTAATTATTATAATAGATACATGTTTGTATCTCATAAATTGATTTTAAATGCCTATTTATGCTTAGAAATAAATGAAGATATTTGTATTCGAAAAATATTATATGTTATGCATGTTATGGTGGAATGGATTAAATTGAATGAGAAATAAACTTGTTTGAACACCACTAAGCCTATAACTTACTGTGTGGATTTTCTTTCTGTGTGTAGATTTTGAAGAGAATTAGAAGAAAGCTATGGTGGATTTACTACAAGATAAGAATCACATCGAGGATCTCGGAAGACTTAGAGGTGGATGTAATACAAAATGTTATTTTTGTTTTTGGTTATGGCATTTACACATAAAGAAGTGAAGGATTACATAATTTTATTGTGAATTATATATGAAAGTAATGTATAAATTTTGGTTTATATGAGTTGAAATGTATTAGAGGATGGGTAAATTATATTGTCAAGGAGTTTGACTTAGAGATGGATAGTTGAGTAGCTTGCATGAGAAGTATATTGAAGTTTCTTGTAGGAGGTTTTAAGTAAATATAGAGGAAACTTTTTCAAAATTTTTATAAAGTGAATAGTAGTTGCTAGAATAATGACGTTTTACATAGAAAATGTTATTGTTTGAAGTATTATATATTTAAGAATATGGTAACACTCAGTATGCCTATTCCATTATCGTGTGTAGGGTGTTACAGTGTTATAATAAGAAGGATTTCAACACATTTTTAGGCATAAGAAGTAGAAACTGTCCAAAGGAGCAATGGCTATTACTCGAGGAAAGATATGTTGCTCATTATACACAACACATTTAAAGTTATGTGGTGGTGGAGATGTATGTACGACCAAAGAAGAAACTTCTCCAAATTTATAGTATCGACAATTTTGATGCATGATGAGAAGGGATTAAAGTTTTTGGTTTGTAAATCCCTGGTCCCAGGATCACTGTTTGGTTGGAAAGCAGTATAGAGTCTCTTGCAAGATAAGATTTACTAGGAATTCAGAGATATTGGAGTTGATGCATTCAATTGTCTATGGCCCTACTGAGGAGGATTCACTAGGAGGTAACAAAAATTTACATTTATTATTGATGATTTAAGGAAGACTTGGGTGTACATATTGAACTCAAAGAGTCAAGTATTTGAAATTTTTCATAAATTTCATGTCATGGTAAAAATGGAAGATGAGAGAATGATGAAGTGCCTACAGACATATAATGAAAGTGAGTATACTTCCAAGGTGTTTGAAGATTAATATACATTGCATGGCACTAGACATGAAAAGACAAAACCATGGACTTTACAATATAACAGTGTTGTTATGAGGATGAGGAGAACAATTATAGAGAATGTTCATTGTATGCTTTAAATTTCTTTGTTACTAAAGACATTTTGGGGTGAAATAGTCTGAACTGTAATCTACTTGATTAATATAGCTCCCTCAATTCCATTTAATTTTGAATTCCTAAGAGAGCATGGACTGGTAAAGATATCACATATCATCATTTAGGAGTTTTTAATTACAAGGTATTTACACATATACCCAAGGATCAGAAATAGAAGCTTGACTCAAAGGTTATACTTTACATTTTTGTTGGATATAGTGGTGATCAATTTGGCTTCATACTCTATGACCTAGAAAAGCAAAAGGTGGTCAGGAGCAAGGAGTATTCTATAAGAACGAGAGAGGTGTAGATCTTTTGAGAGGAGATAAGTCATCACACAGTGGCTCATCATATGACATGGTTAATTCTTCGCCAATTTCTTCTATTATTAAGCAGACTACAGGTAAAGGGGATGAAGTGTGTGACTAAACATATGTTGATGATAATCAAATATAGCCTGGTATTAATGAGCTATATGAACCACATTTGGGTAATACTAAAGATAAAGTTTTTGAGGAAAATAAGCAGGGGAATAAATTGGATTCAACAACTAATGATATACATAGACGCAGGTTGATAAGGGAGAAAAGGCCTTCTATAAGGTATCTAAGTTCAGATACTTATTGGGTACTATTGAGGAGCAGGCTGAGAATGTGCAAGAGGTTGCATCTTTTGATGACAAAGATCTCTAGCTCACAACTATGAAGGAAGAGATGAATTCTCTAAAGAAGAATGATAAATATGAGCTTTGGAAGCTTTCAAAAGGCAAAAAGGCACTAAAAATAGGTGGGTGTTCAAAATAAAGAAAGATGGTGACATGTTGGTAATGCACAAGGCAAAGCTAGTGGTGAAAGGTTTCAATCAAAATAAGGATATAGATTTTGATGAAATCTTCTCACCAATAGTCAAGATGACCTCAATTCAAACAATTTTGGGTCTGACTACTAGTTTAGACCTTGAACTTGAACAAATGAATGTTAAAACAACCTTCTTCTATGGAGATTTGGAAGAAGAGATATATATGGAGCAATAAGAAAGTTTCAAAACTAAAGGCAAGAAAATCTTATCTGTAAGTTAAAGAAACGGTATATTGGTTAAAACAAGCTCCAAGGCAATAGTATCAATAGTTCAATTGTTTTACGATGGATCATGGTTAAAAACAAACTTATGTTGATGCTTGTGTGTATTTTAAGAAGCTCACATATGATAACTTCATCATTCTTCTTCTATATGTCGATGATATGTTGATAATGGATCAAGATGTTGGAAGAATCCAAAAGTTAGAGTATTTGTCTAAATCTTTTGATGTGAATAATTTGGGACCTATAAAGCAGGTTTTAAGTATAGAAATAACTTGAGATTAGGAAGAGTAGAAGTTACTGGTTATCGCAAGAGAGATGTGTTAAATGGGTACTAGAAAAGAAATATGAGTCATGTCAAGCTAGTTAGCATACCACTGGAACCTCACTTCAATCTGAGTAAGCATGCATATCTCTTAACAAAAAAGGAGAAAGATGATATGTACTCATCTACTTTAGGGTTGTTGTATGAAATAGTGTGCATAAGGCCAGATATTGCATAAGCTATTCGGATAATGAGTAGATTCTTGTCAAATCCAAGGTAGGTTCACTAGGAATTTGTAAATGAATTCTGAGATACTTCAGAGGTACGTTAAAGTAGAGTTTGTGTTTTAATGATGGTGAGCCAACTCTAGAAGGTTTTACTTATGTAAATATAACTAGAGATCTTGATGGAAAAAAGTCCACTGTAAGTTTTTTGTTCAAGTTAGTAGGGAGAATTATCTCATGGCAATCCAAGCTACAAAAGTGTGTGGCTTTATCTATGATTTAAATACAGTTTATAGCCACAGTGGAAGCTTATAAGGAGATGCTCAGGTTGACAAGGTTCCTTAAAGAGTTGGATGTGAAGCAAGAAGACTATGTAGTATTTTGTGATAGTCAAAATGCTATTGACTAAGCAAAAATAATATATATCATTCTTATGCAAAGCATATAGATGTCATATATCATTGGATGAGGTCTATGATTGAGGAGAAATAATTGATGTTAAAGAATATTCATACAAATATGAATGGTGTTGATATGTTAACTAAAGTTATTCCTGAAAACAAACATAAGCTATATAGTAAGCTTGTCAGGATGTTTCTCTAATAGATGTTAAATAATAACGAGTTTTTCCCATTATTGGGCTAGAAGGGGAAATTATTATGTGTTCATCCCTATTTTGAGACTTTTGGTGATAGTAGACACCTTTATGGTTTGTAGGGATGACTAGCAAGTGAAAATAATATAGATGAAGCTCTTTTGGAGGGAGACACGACAATGTAGGGTACTACACGTTCATATCATTAAATTACACAATCGTGTATATCAACTGTGTAAGCACGCATGCCTATTTGGAGTGACACTTGGTTGTATTCTTCAATTACATGATCATGTAGATCAATCGTGTAAGTCTCTAGAATTGTGTGAAGAAAGAGTGAAGAGTGAAGACATACATAGTCATGTACATATCCGTATTCATGACATACACAACCAAGTGTAATGATCTCGTATCTTTCTGTGACCACGTACATCTGCTAGTGAGTCTATGTTGAAGATACATAGTCACTTGCACAATTTTGTATGTGACCGTGTACAGTTCAAAAAAATCTATTTCATGATATAAAAGGAAAAAATACATAGGTTTTGCATGTTAGTGAGACTATAACATCCAAAAGTGAAGAAAAACAAAGAGACGACAAGTATTGTAATATTCTCATCCTTTTTTATTATTTTTAGGATTATTTTAAGAGTTTCCTGATTGTTACATCAACTTTGATTTCAATCCTGAAACTTTGTGAAACAACTTGTTATTGTGGCGTCATAGATTAAACTTTGTAAATCCTTACTTGAATTTAGTGGATTTGCTTGTTGATTTATCTCATAGTTTTTTCCTCTACACTAAAGGGTTTTTCATGTAAATCTTGGTGTTTATTTCATTATTAAGTTTCTTATTCTCATACCGATTTGTTGGTTAAAGTTGAAGAGTATTTTAGTTGTTGATATTTGGTTGATCTTTTATAGAGTTGTATTATTATCTCCCAACACGAAGTCCCTTCTAATTTGTACTTCAGATAAAGAAGAAAAAAATATTTCTTGTTTTCCTTGAAAGCAAGTGATCAAATTCCTCCAATCCTAACCAAACACAACTAAAGGAAAAATTTTCAAGTTGAACTCCATCCCAAGTTTTGATTCCTTTAATAATATTGACAATAAAGTAAAGTGAAAAGAAAAAGAAGATAACATGCTAAAGAAAATGAACTCTTCTAACCTTCAACTATGAAAAAATCTTTTATAAAGAGTCCACTTTTTTTAGATTTTTTCAACCCAATGTCGAAACTTTAAAATTTTAAAATTGAGTGACCAACATTTTAAAACTTAACAATAAAATTGAAAATGTTAAAATTTTCTGATGTGGTTAACGAGAGCTTTATTATTCAAGACATATAATTATCACCTAGAAAAAGAAAAGTGTCAAACTAAGTATACAAGACATATCCTATTTTAGTATCTAAATACCCCTTATTCATCTTATTTTCTAAAAACCTAGAAACTACAAACTGTAGTTGTCTAAGTGTTTCTGCAACCACCTTTGCTTCTCCAACTTCTCCCACTGTCGCCATAACCTACATCTATCGCCTTGTCAGACAAGGAACTTATCAAACAACACTAGTTAACAAATTTCATTTATATAGACAGTTTTATCTGCAATCTTGAACTTTATGCTTTTGACTTTAAGTAACCAAAGCCCTCAAAGGGTTCGACTTTAAGCCAACAAAATTCAACCATGAAAAGCATCGTTATACCTCCTCCCATCATCTCAATAGTTAATAACATAATTGAGATTGTGGACCAAAAGAAGCATTACAAAGGTGTTTGTCGATGACCATAGAACAAGTATATGACAGAGATTCATTCTCAAATTGAAAAGGCGCTCGGATTTAATATGTTTGACACCTTCATAGAATCTGTTAAAGCTTATGGTATTGCAACTTTTAGGCTTCGTAGATGGAAAGCTATTTTGAATTTTCCTTTAGAAGTTGGGAATTCAAGTTTTAGTGATTTGATTTCTATGGAATCTAGGATTTCAGAGACTAATAACTATAAGAAAAATGAATATTAAAGGTACAGAGAGTGTGAAGAGTAACAAGTTGGCAAAGACAAATAGCTCTTTTTCAACCAATGTCAAGGAAGAGAAGATGGAAGCTTCTTTATCAAAAAGTGACGTCAAGGTTGAGGGAATTGCTAGAGTAGCAAAGATCACAATGATAACACTTAAACAATTTTAGGATTTCCAAAAAATAAGATGAATAAGATCTAACCTATATTTTTAGTTGAACACTTTTTATCATCTTTCACAATTGAGAAATATAAGTTTTGAATAACAAAACTCTCGTTAGCCACATTAGGAAATTAGTAATGGAATTAATGTTTTCAAATGTTAAATGTTTTAAATTTTAGTTATTCAATTGAAAAAATTTTAAACTTTGACATTGAATTAAAAAAATCAAAAGTTTAGACATTGTTATGAATATTTTTCATTAAGGAGAAAAACAAAAAATAGAGGAGAGAAGAAGATAGAAGAATCTCGGAGAAAAGAAGGTAGACACAAGGAGAGAGAGGTAAACAACTAATTCGTATATTTCTTTTGTTAGGGAAATGATTACAGATGTTTTTTTATACTGCCCATAATTACATTTGTAGTTATATAATTGATGTAACATTTTATGCGTAATAATTCCTCCCACTTTAGAAAACCTTGTCCATAAGGTTAACATGAAAATTATTAAGGAGGTATACGTAATGGTTAAAAAAGAAACAACCATATTTTTCTTTTTAACAACAATAAACTTTCCATCTCCCTTTTGTAATTATCTAACAACATTCTGATTGTTGTGCTCTTTTAATTATTTAAATTAGTGATCAGGAAGGTGGAGAGTGATTTTGATTTCTCTACTAAGTTACTCTCTATTAATCTCAATGGTTAATGAATCACCAACTCGAGACTTCCATAAGCGTTGCTCCTTATTTTTAGCATTAACAGTGAATGAGCACCTACTCAAGAATTCCATACGTGTTCTTATCATTCTATTATATAATCACCATAATACTTATATTAAAATTCAATTTTTCCCCAAGCCTCTCTTGTTAAACATCATTATCTATCTTTCTATCATTAATAATATTATAAAACCTTTGACCTTATCTGTCAGTCATTGTGGTATCAATAGTAAGCTTTGCATTTTATGAGGTAGCCATTCCTCTTGATTACATAAACTGATTAAAACATTGCTTTAAAGTTATCTATCTCATATTAATGTTAACCTAATCGTACTTGAATTTTTTATGTCTATTTCTCACTTCAAATATGAGATTCTATAATTTTTTAGATTCTTTCTTCAAGCTTCTTAAACTCTTGATTTTTTCCCATTTATGAAATTTCCTAGTCAAGAATCATAAAGCTCTGATACTATTTTTATGAATATTCTTTATTAAAGTGAAAAACAAAAACCATAGGAGAGAAGAAGAGAGAAGAATCCTGAGCAGAGAAGGTTAAGAGATACATAAGAAGACAAAAAGGCAAATAGATAATTCATATATTTCTTTTATTAAGGAAATAGTTATAGATGTATTTTTATACTACCCACAGTTGCACTTACAGCTGTATAATTGTTGTAATATTTTTATGTAACAATTCCTCATACTTTAAAAAACCTTATCCATAAGGTTAACGAAAAAATTATAAAGAGGTTTATAGAATGGGTACAAAGAAACAATCATGTTTTCTTTTTGACAAACTAAACTTCCCGTCACCCTTTTGCAATTGTCCAATAACTTTCTGATTATTATTCTCCTCCAAATATTTAAGTTGGTGATTATGAAGATGGAAAGTGATTTTGATTCTCTACCAAGTTACTCTCCGTTAATGTCAATGGTGAATGAATCACTAACTTGAGATTTGCATAAGTACTACTCCTTATTCTCAACATCAATGGTGAATGAATCACCTACTCAAGAATTCCATACATGTTTCTCATTATTCTATTCTATAATCACCACAGTACTCGTGTTAAAATTCAAGTTACTCCTAAGCCTCTCTTCTTCAACATCAATATTTATCTTTTGTCATTAATACTGTTATAAAACTGTTGACCTTGTCTGATAGTTATTGTTGTGTCAATAGTAAGCTTAACATTTTATGAAGTAGTCATTCCTCTTTATTACATAAATTGATTAAAACATTGCTTTAAGGTTACCTATCTCATATTGATGGTAATCTGATTGTACCTAAATTTTTTGCATCTATTTCTCACTTCAAATATGAGATTCCTTAATTTTTTGGATAATTTTTTCAATTTCAAAGTCTTGATCCCAATCATTTTTTATAATGTTTATGGAATTTCCTGGTTGAGAAATTTAAAGCTTTGATACCATTTGTTATAAATATTTTTTGTTAAAGAGAAAAACGAAGAATAGATGAGAGAAGAATCTACAAGGAGGAGAGAAGGCAGAGAAATACACAAGGAGAGAAAAAAGCAAATAGCTAACTCATATATTTCTTCTACTAGAGAAATGGTTACAAGTGTATCTTTATACTACCCACAGTTGCATTTACTTATGTATAATTGTTGTAATATTTTATACGTAACAATTCCTCCTATTTTAGAAAAACATATCCATAAGGTTAACAGGACAATTATTAAAGAAGTTTACAAAATGGGTAAAAAAGAAACAACTATGTTTTCTTTTTGACAAATATGAACTTTCTACCACCCTTCTATAGTTGTCCAATAACATTCTAATCATTATTCTCCTTCAAATATTTAAGTTAGTGATCATGAAGGTTTAGAGTAATTTTGATTTCTTTACCAAATTGCTCTCCACTAATGTCAATGGTGAATGAATCACAAACTTATGACTTCTATAAGTGTTGCTCCTTATTGTCAACATCAATGGTGAATGGATCAACTTCTCGAGAATTCCATACTTGTTCATTATTGTTCTATTTTATAATCATCATAGTACTTATGTTAAATTTCAAGTTGCTCCTAAGCCTATCTTTTTCAACATCATTATTCATCTTTTTGTCATTAATTCTATTCTAAAACCTTTGACCTTGTCTTATTTTTGTATCAATAGTAAGCTTGACATTTTCTGAAGTAACCATTCCTCTTGATCACGTAAATTAATTGAACATTGCTTTAGGGTTATCTATATCATATTGATGGTAATTGAATCGTATATGATTTTTCTACAACCATTTCTCATTTCAAATCTTAGATTACTTAATTTTTTGATGCTTTTTTCGAACTTCTCAAACTTTTGATTCCAATCATTTTCTATCATGTTTATGGAATTTCTCGGTCAAGAATCATAAAACTATTATACCATTTGTTATGAATATTTTTGTTAAAAAGAAAAATGAAAAACAGAGGAGACAAGAAGAGAGAGGAAGAAGGAGAGAGAAAAGCAAATAGCTAATTTATATATTTCTTTTTCTAGGAAAACAATTACAAGTGTATTTTTATACTACTCATAATTGTCAATGATTTTAAAACCGAACTAGACTGGCCAGTTCGATGAGATTAACCTTGAACCGACCTGATTTTCAGCTTGATTTTTATTATTAACTGTTATAAATAAAAACCGGCCAATTTATTGTTAAATCAACTGGTTAAATCTGAATCGTGAAGAACCGTAAGTACGATTCTTCTTCTTCTTCACGATGGGTCACCGACAAACTTGTGTTGTGAAATCTTCTCTAATATGTAAAATCGCAAATTAGATCAAGGATATAAAAGAATCCTTCGTAACATATAAAGAGAAATTGCAAAACCTAAAGAGTGCAAAGATTGAGAACAAAAAAAGTTTACCAAAAAGGAGAAGAAAACCACTTGTGATTATTGACAAATATTTCAAAATTTTCAGTTGATTGCAAAACAAACAAAACAATGAAACACCCAGGGTTCAAAAAACACTGAAACACCCAAAGTTCAAAGAAGAGAATAACTATCACAAAACAGACCCAAAGTCACGTAGAGAAGAGTCATCACTCATCGTTGACCAAAAAAAACCACCCAAGTTTTCAAAAAAAGAACTATAGTAGAACAAATCCAAGTTCAATTTGAGAAGAGTAACCGGAGAACAAACAAAACACCCAAAAGACATCGCTGTCCATTGCATACTAATAAAAGATTAATAATTTCTTATTGAATATTTCATTTTTAATTATTTTATAATTTTGACTTCTTGTTTATTAAATACAACCTTTAAACTTTAAACCTTTCTTTGATCGGTTAGACAACCGATCGGGTTTTTAAAATGCCGATAATTGCATTTATCATTTATGGATATATAATTGCTGTAATATTTTATACAAAACAGACACGATATGTATGCTTCTTGAACAAACAAGATTATTTGATACAATATGCAGTATAATGTTGCACAACGCAGTATCCTTATTTTTCCCGAATTTTGCAACAATGTTAAACTATTAGTATACAAATGAATCTATTGAGTAGAATGATACATCTCTATAGAGGATAAATACCTTATCCCCACCCTTCTGCTTCACCCACCAGCAATTCTTTCGTATGTCGGGAAAATATTGCTATAATACCAAACAACTTTCACTGAAGGCTTACGGCCAATCAGCCGTTTTGAACCTCTCAACTCCCAGTGGTCTTCGAGTTCCTTGCAGATTTAACTATCGCTGGACACTTTCTGATCAGCTTTTATGTATTTAAAAATAGATGACACCTATATAAATGAATTATAAGGATGCTTCCCAGACCCTGTAATCTCTTCCCTGGGTAGCCAAAGACCACTTTCTGGGTCCACTTGGTGGTTCGTAATAACCTGGTCCAATTTTCATCGCTACTTTCTCGTCGATGATAGCCGCATAGACATCCCTTTCTGCCTTGGCTATTTTAACCTTTCAAAACAGGATGTTCATATTAGCAAGTCCATGCTTGCTGTTCAAAAATTGGTCCATTCTTCTTGTGAATAGGATTTAAAAGGGTAGGAAGCAATTTCAGATCTGACTATTCAAAATAAAAACAAATGGATTGCACTTACCTTGCTCCGACAGTGGATTTTGTTCCTTTTTCTAAGAGCAATAAGAGCTGAAATCTCAGATCGGTGATGAGAGAAGATGTGGTCAAAAAAGACAGCTGGTGTGCCTGGATGAGTCAAGATGTATGCATATCCTTCCATTTCCTTCCCACCAGGGAATCTCCAATGCCCCTTTATGAAGAAACATCTTGGGTCAACTATCATCATAATACCAGTCTTATTGGCAGCGCAGAAACAAAACTGTATTCCATTTAATCTCCTAAAGGGGCTAACGGTTTAGCTGAGGTCATTGCTCGGATATGTTTCCAACAAAGTAAGGCTTGAATGATGTCCTCTAATTGTTTCATCTATTGGTCTCCTTTTCGTGTTCTAAGAATTCCTCAATTTTTGGAATTAATGATTCGCCTTCTTTACCTTTTCTCCTACTCCTTGATTTTTGTCATTATTTTCTTTTGTTCTGCACCTAAGAACTGGAATATCTACTTTGTGCGCATGCAGCTTCCTTCTTAACCAATATTCTTCTCATTATAGAAACAACATATTCGGAATCTCATGTCTTTATAACTACTTTTAGTTTAAGTCTTTGATCAATTTCCCTCCTCTAGAAGAATCAAATGTAAAGCAGATAAAACCTGAGTAGAGCCAGTGTCATGATTCTCTATGAAGGTAACAGCGCGAGATGGCCACCACCCAACAACCCCAGGAGGCTTTCCCTTTTGGTCTGATAATCGCCAGTACTCGCATCTTTCCAGCACCTACACAAAGTTAATAGCATCCTATCAATGCAGTAACCTTGTAAGTTGTAACAAGTTGTTTTAATTATGTAATATCAGGAAGATAGGACAGGAAAATGGTTCATCAAGAGCAATACAGAAAGATCTATTTTCCCTGTCCTTATTCTTCGAGTTAAACAATTAGGCCTTCATCAAGATGCCGGATCAGAATAATGAAAGAACAAGTTTTGGCATTACTCTCAATTTCATGAAGCCCGTCCAATTATGTTAAAATTGTTCATGATATTCTGATCATTACCGAATGAAAAATGCCCTTAGTGGTGATATCAAAAGCACCGGCAGTTCCACCAGTCGCATTGATCCAGTCAATAATTCTCTGCCGATGAGCATCTTGATTGTAATTCATTTCACCATATGTGTAACTGAGAGAATCCCAATACTCGCCAACTGCAAAATAAGGTTCACTTGCATCCAGGTAGTCTTTGACATAGCCTCCCCAGAAACCTCTGGCAAAATCAAGCCTCCATCCATCATACCCAATTTCTTTTCTACAGATCAAACATGATCATAAATTAAGCAGATATAGAATAATCCCTTCATTTAAGCATTGACGCATGTTAAGCACAGAAAGCCTACCTGCGCGTAGGAAGGGCTTCTAACTAATTCAAACAACTAAAGATATGAATAACAACAGAACATGGTTATAAAATGATTATCTACTCGCCTTAGCTTGGATCTTAAATGATAGAATCCAGAGCAAGGAAGCTTTACACGAGATGAAGTTCAGGCATGTTTCAATTACTGATGTCAACCATATCATCTTTCCAGCACTATCAAATTCAAATTCAGTTTGTCCTCAAATCATCAACCAATGACATAACTAGAAAACAAGCACAAGCAAGCAACAAATAGAATCAATCAACAAGATTTTAAAGACAATACCGAGGGAAAACATGATTTATGATTAAGCTTTTTTTTTCTTCAGATTTTTAATCTTTTTGGGATATTTTGTACCCTTGTAACTAGGATGATAGTTTCCTATTTAGTTAGGATATCCCATAATTATGGGATCTAATTATTTTTGTTTTCCTATTTAGTTAGGATATTTTATGATCGTCGAATCTAATTGTTTTTGTCTCTCTTTTTATTGATGGGTAACTTGTATATAATTGACCTTCTTCACACTTGTAAAAAACTTAATGCAGAAAATATTTCTCAATCTCGACTACTCTCATGGTACTATAGCTGTAAAGCTTTGACTTCCTAGAGGAAATCGATCTGAGTGTTAAGCCTTCATTGCCGACATTCTAGTGATTCTGACCAACTTTTATTGCTAGTGACTTTTTTTCCTTTAAGCAATCAACCTTCGTTGTCTAAAGCTCCTTTCTTTTTCTTTTTTTTTGGTGTGTGTGAAGAAGTCAGAGGCGCTAGAGACAACTACTACAACACAATTGGAGGAGACAGCTCACTCTCAACATCTCAATTAATTGCAAAATATCCAAATTGCATATATTTTGAACAAAAATTTTACCTTAATGGGATTAACTCGTTTGCACCTTACTAAAACGGAAACTAAAGATCAGTCATCTCACAGACACGAGGCCAAAACCAAGGATCCTCAATTTGAAGCAGGAGATGAAGAAGATTCCATAATTATGGAATGACTATAGAACTCTATGCCACTTGAGATTATTGATACACTATGTCCTTTGTCACTACCAAGGATATTTGAGATGCACTCCAATAACTGTATTATAAGGCTAGCACAATCTAAGTGTACTAAGTCAAGGTAAAGACCATGACTACAAAACAAGGGAGTAGGTCAATTACTGAATATGCCAATCAATTAAAATCCTCGTGGCAATGGCATAACTATTATAGGATTCAAAAACTAAATGTCCTGAATATGAAGCCATTTTTAAAGACTTTATTAAGGAAGATAGAGCCCATAATTCTTTTGCTGTACTTTATTTGGACTTTGACCAAGTGAGAATCGGGATGCATGAAGTTCCACATTTTAATGAGGTTGTGAACTAGTTTGTCAAGAAGAAAGTAGAAGAAACCTAATGCTTGAACCAAAAAACACGGCCAACTCTGCTATGGTAGCTAAAGGTGGCAATAATTCAACTACAAATTTTGATGAAACTCCTAAGGAGTGCTAACCTGTGGCATACTTACTGTCAGAAGGTATGTCATACCTATAAAAAGTGCTGGAAGTTTCATGCAAAGTCTCCAACCCAAGAATGGGTAAAAGAGGAGATCAATTTACAAAAGATGGTCAAGCTCATGTTGTTGCAATTCAACAAAATGAAGTAACACCTCAGGAGTTGGGTGGTCTCAACCAAGAAGAGGTCCAGAGGATAAGATCTCTTATTAATAACCTCGACAGACATTCAGGTACTTGTTCTTTGACATATTTAGGTGAGTTTCCAGTATCTATTAGATTAAACGTTGGGAAAAACACTTGCCAACTCCTAATGGATCAAGAGTTATTGACCACATCAACCCTTTTTTCACATATTTCCCATCTCCAAGCAATAGAAAATAGCCACACAAATCGTTCATTGACCACTGTAGCAGGTATAGGAAATGTAAAGATTAGTCCATTACTGATTACAAAAAAGTTCCATATCCTTAGTTTTATCCACGAACCTGAACCTTATCAACAAAGTGACTCGATATTTGAACTTCTATGGGATTTTTGATCATAATTATTATGTATTTAGGACGAGGATTCAAGGAAGACAATTGAACATATGGGATGATCTCTACTACCCTGGAGAACTGAACCTATCAAGAAAGATTAAGGACAATTTACCTCAATCCTTTCTTTTAGAATCTTTTTCATCCAAAAAAGACACCATCACCAACTTGGACATCCATTCTTTATATTCATTAAAATTCTATTGCCTTCTTTATTTAAAGGTCTAAATATTGACGATATTCATTGCAAAGTTTGTGAACTTGCCAACCACAAATATGTATCTTTTTCAAATATTAATCAAACAAAATCTATCCCTTTTTATCTCATTTATAGTGATATTTAGGGTCCTCCAATTTTTGGTATTTTTGGGGTAAAATGTTTATTTCTTTCATTGATGATTGTAACCATAGTAATTGGATACATTTACTACAAACACAAATCTCTTATCAGCAATATCCTCCCAAATTTTTATTCCAGGATTAAAAATCAATATGGGGTCAATACCAAAAGGTTTAGAATTAATCATGCCTAAAATTATTTCAATTAAGTCCATCATGTGTTAATACCCTATAACAAAATAGAGTGACTAAATGAAAAAAGGTCACTTCCTTATTATCCCGAGCCTTCTTTTTTCAAAAGAAATATACCTAAATCCTTTTAAGGGGAAACAGCATTGACAACTATTTTATATCTTATAAATCATTTGCCTTCGAGAGTCTTAGGATTCAAGAGTCCAATGGAAGTCAAAATTTTATCATAATCTACAAACTACATATAACCTTGTTCCTAAGGTATTTGGTTGTGTCATCTGTCCATGCTCATGGAGAAAATTGTGAAGAGTTAGATCCAAAGGCACTAAAATGTTGTCTTTGAGGCTACTCTTCAACCCAAAAAGGGTATAAGTATTATCATCTTCTATCAAAAAGGTTTTATACCTGAACAGATGTCACTTTTAATGAACATGAGTCTTATTTCACCACTCCTTATCTTTAAGGTAAGAATTAAACAATAGAAGATAAGGATAGGAGGGACCTGAGGGGATTTCTTCTTGGTTGACCTACCATCTTCATCTAAGTTTATGTCTAAATCTATACCTCAAAATCAACAAGGAAAGACATGTTATCTTTAAGAATGTGAGATTTGGTATAGTGCATTCAAGGAAAAAGATGATTACTCTTGGATCTACAAAAGCCCAAACCTCTAACCTGAATCTTGAGAATAATGTAACAATTTCTGAACCTTCTTTTCATAGTTAAATTGAATTTCACACGAACAATAATGATCAAGATCTTCCCATTGCTATTAGAAAGGGATTAAGGAATGCACCAAGCAGCTACTATATCCTCTTATTTATTTCCTTTCTTTCAAAAAATTTTCACCATCTCATAGAGCCTTTCTTTGTTAGACTAAACACCACTGTCATCCCTAAAACCCTATGTAAGGCTTTAACCAATGAGAAATAAACAAGCTATGAATGCAAAATCGGAGGCATTGGGAAAAAATAAAACTTGGGAGTTGGTGAAGCTATTGATTGGGAAGAAACTTGTGGGTTATTAATGGCTTTACATAGTGAAGTGTAGGGCAGATGAATCGATTGAAAAATATAAAGCAAAATTAGTGGCTAAAGGCTATATCCAAAACCTATGAAATCAACTACCTAGAGACTTTTTATCCAATTGTAAAGATGAATGATATTAGAGTTCTCTTATCTTTGGCAGCTAATTATGGTTGAGAATTGCATCAATTTGATGTCAACAGTGCATTTTTGCATGGAGAACTCAAGAAAGAAATCTACATAAAAGTGCTATCCAAATTATTGGAATAGTTTGGATACTCAAACTGTTTGTAAGGAGTAAGACCTTATATGGACTGAAACAATCATCATAAGAATGGTTTGAGAGATTTGTAGGGGTAATGATGGCTATAAGGCTATAGATAAAGTGAAAGGGATCACATATTGTTCATCAGACACTCACCTTCAGGAAAGTCACAACACTTGTGTATGTTGATGGCATAACAGTGACAGGGGATGGACAAGGAAAGACAATCTCTAAGTCAATGTTTCGCTAATGAATTCGAGATCAAGGAGTTAGGAACGCTGAAGTATTTCCTCGGCATTAAAGTAGCTCACTCTAGTAAAGTTATTTTTATCTTCCAACAAAATTGTTATTGCTCTCCTAAGAGAAACAGGCAAGACAACTTGCGAACCAAGTACTATAATAGACTTGAACTTTAAACTTGAAAAGTTAAAGGAGGATTTTGCAATAAAAAACGCCTTGTAGGAAGGATCATTTATTTGTCTCTCACACTAGATATAGCACATGCAATAAGTGTAACAAGTCAATTCATGCATAGTCCAAAAAGAAGTTTATTTGCAAGCAACTCACCGAGTATTATAATATTCCAAGAGGACACCACAACAAGGTATTTGGTTTAAGAGAAATGGAGGTCTAGTAATTAAGACATATGCCAATGATTATGTAGGATGGATTGCTAAAAGCATACCAACTTCAAGAAATTGCACCTTTCTTGGTGAGCTAATAGGATTTTATTGCTTAGAGAATAAATAGATTCTCCTTGATTTAACGAGGTGATTATGACTGCATTGTCATATATATTTCTTGTAATATTCATTAAAAAATTAAGGAAAATTTACTTTCCCCTCATTCTCCATGGTATCAGAGCCACGACTCTTTCACAATTTTTTTTTCCTTCTTCATTCAAATCAGTCCTATATGGACTATCGTTGAACGATGACTGGCAAGTAGAGAAGCTCCTCATCCTCCAATGATGATTTCAACAGTTCTTACGTGACTAATCTGGGCGTTGTAATGGAAAACGTACAATGTAGTTGTGATCTTCTTGGCTCAAACTTGCCTTCTCAATTAACGAATCACAAGTTGAATGGCCAGAATTACCCAGAATGGTCTCAAACAATAAAGTTGTCCATTGATGATAGAGGAAAAGTCAGATATTTGAGTGGAGAGATAATAAGGCTGACTTCAGATGATCCAAATATGGCAATATAGAGTTCAAAAATTCTTTGATCACAAATTGGTTGTTTAATTCCACGGAACTTATAATTGGAAAACCCCATATGTTTTTGCCAACAGCAAAAGATGTATGGGATATGAATCGCAAGATGTATTTTGATATTGAGAACTCTTCTCAAATTTTTAAACTAAAAACAACGAAGTGGGAAGTGGAAGGTCAAGCAAGGAGACCATGACGTTACTTTGTTTTTTAACAAACTTGTAACCTTGTGGCAGAGGCTGAAGGTTTTGGAAATAGAGGCTGAAGGAGAGAGGAAAAACAACAAAAAGTTGTGGCGTGATCACTTAATCACGATTCACACAAATGCAAAACATGTTGGAAAATTCATAGGAAGCCAAAAATTTAGAAGAACAAACAATTCGGAGCAAATCGTACGTCCCAAGCCAACATTACTGAATCTGAGCCCTAAACATTTGCTGGCATGCAGCCTTTCACAAAAGAATAGATAGAGAAGATCTGTAAAATTCTTCAGTCTCAAAATTTCTCCAGTTTCAAATCCTACATGTTTTTTAGTTCAGAAAGGTAATTATCTAGGCAACTCTTATTTCAATGTCAATTCAGATTCTTGGATAATGATTTTGGGCCAACAGATTATATGATTGGGCGTTCTAAATTGTTTTCTTCCTATAATCTTCTTCAGGAAATTAGAGTAAAAATAGCAGATGGTTCCTACTCAGCAATTGCTGGGAAAGGTTCAATTGTTCTTTCCCCTGACCTTACACTCCAATGTACTTCAAGTTCCTAAATTGTCCTAAAATTTGTTGTCAGTCAGTAAAATAATTATTGATCAAAATTATCAAGCTAATTTTTCTTCATCTGATTGTCAATTTCAAGATTTGAACACGGGAAAGATGATTGACAATGCTAAACAAGTTCGAGGTCTCTATTTCTTCTAAAATGGATATGACTCAAATAGGCAATCCCAGAGAACTTGTCGTAATTATATTTAAATACTCCATGAGAATAAAATTATGTTATGGTATTTAAGATTTAAACATCCAAGTTTTCATTATATGAAACGTTTGTTTCTGAATTTTTTTACAAATAAGGATCTAGCTTCATTTCAATGTAAAATTTGTCTAATTGCTAAACATCATCAAACATGTTCCCCAGCACAACCTTACAAAGCCACAAAACCCTTCTCTATAACCCATATTGATATTTGTTAACCTTCAAGAATACAAACAATAATTGGAAAAGGATGGTTCATAAAGTTCAACAATGACCATACTAGAATTACTTGTTATTTTTACTCAATAAGAAGCCAGATGTCAAGAGTGCATTACAAAACTTTTATAACATGATCTAAACAAAATTTCAAACTAGAAGTCAAGTTTTTAGAAGTGATAATAGAAAAGAATAGTTCAACTACGTTTTAAGGAATTTTTTTTGCTGAAAAAGGTATTGTTCATTAAAGCTAATGTACTGATACCCCACAACAAAATATAATAGCAGAAATAAAAAATAAACATCTATTAGATATTGTAAGCTGTCTAATATTTTCAACTAATACTCCTAAGTACTTATAGGGTGAGGCTATCCTACCAACGACATATTTGATCAATAGGATATCTCAAAAGCTTTAAAATTTCGAACAACTCTTAATTGTTTCTCGATTATCACATGGTCTCCCTCTTAAGTTTGGGTGTATTGCATTTATTCATATTCATGACAACGGTCAAGAAAAACTTAATCCTAAAGCACCAAAATGTGTTTTTGTTTGTTATCCTTCAACTCAAAAAAAAGGGTACAAGTGCTTTGATCCAATAACCAAAAGATTTTTTATTTCCATGAATGTCACCTTTTTGGAAGATAGACCTTTTTTCTTTCTCTCACATCATCTTCAAGGGGAGACGCGTAGCACAGATTCATTTTTTGATAAGGAAAATTAGACTAAGGTCAACACTGACAAAGATATAGATATTTTTCTATAATCCTATTTCAAACAATGATGGTGTCTCAAATAATGAAAATAAGGATTCATCTTCGACCACTTTACAAATTCAATCTCAAGAAAAGAATGAAATGTGTGCAAGACGAGATAGAAATCATTTTAAAGGGAATGTCTTTTTGAGAAAATATTCAGAATGACAAAAGAAACATAGACAACTTACAGCATAATCAAGAGTCTAATTGAAAACAAATCCAAAAATTGGAGAACAATCAGGTAAATCTTAGTTTGAGTTTATTAATATTGAGTCAATATCACCTAAACCAATAACTATTTTAGAATCGGAGGAAACCTTAGATTTACCCATTGCTATTAGGAAAGCTTCTAGAACTTGTACCAAATATCTTTTGTTAACTTCTTATTATTATCAAAGTCTATCTCCATCATTTCAAGCATTAAATTCTAAGTTGTTAAATGTTTCCATTTCTAAGAAATACAAGGGATTCTAAATATTCCTCAGTGGAGGGATGTAGTCCTAGAGGAGATGAGAGCTTTGGAGAAAAATAGAACATGGGAGGAAGTTGATCTTTTGAGACAGCAAACACAGATCGGATGTAAGTGGGTTGTTCAATATCAAGTACAATTCTAATGGATCACTTGAAGGATATAAAATTCGTCCCATTGCTAAGGGGTTTACTCAAACCCACGGCATTGGACATTCAAAAACCTTTTCAGCTGCTGCTAAGTTAAGTATTGTGAGAGTTCAACTAATCCAGATTGGACTCTACGTCAGCTGGATGTAAAAAATTTCTTGGCAAATGGAGATTTAGAAGAAGAGGTGTACATGGAGCTTCCAAAAGGATTTAGTGAAAGCTTTAGAAAAAGGATATGCAAGCTTTAAAAAATCTTAATATGGGTTAAAACAATCAGCAAGGGCCTATTGACAGATTCGCAAGATTTGTGAATTCTATTCTTACAAGGGCAATATGACCATACTCTATTCATAAAAACTTTTGCAAAAACAAAGACTGCGATTCTAATTGTGTATGTAGACGACATTATTCTCACTAGCAATAATTTTGAGGAAATTGAAAATATTAAAAAGAATCTCTTAAAGGAGTTTGAAATCAAAGACTTGGAGTCTCTTAGATACTTCCTAAGGATGGAAACTGTTGGATCTAAGGACATAGTAGTCACCCCATGGAAGTAAATCCTGGACCTTCCCGAAGAAACTGAGATGACTGGATATAAACCATCGGATACTGCAATGGAATTCAACTCAAAGCTGGGTGAAGTTAAAGAAGGAGTTCCAATAGGTATAGGTCGATATCAACAACTGGTGGGAAAGCTAATCTATTTATCTCATACCAGACCAAATATTTACTTTGTCGTCAGTATACTAAGCTAGTTTATACATACTTCCTATGAAGAACACTAGGAAGTAGTGTACAAAATCTTAAGATATTTAAAAGGAAATCTAAGTAAAGGGTTATTCTTCAAGAAAAGTGATCAACAAAAAGTTGAAGTCTACATTGATGTAGACAGGGTAGGGTCTCTTACTGACAAAAGATCAACTTCTGAATATTGCACATATCTGTAGGAAAATCTAGTAGCCTAGGAAGTAAAAAACAAAATGTGGTAGCCAGAAATAGTGCAGAGGCAAAACATAGGGCAATGGCTCAAAGAATTTGTAAAATAATCTAGCTTAAAAGAGTAATGGAAGAACTTAAGAAACCAGTGGAGCACCCAATGAAGTTCTGATAAAAAAGTAGCTATCGATATTGCCAACACACCATTTCAATATGATTGGACAAAGCAAGTGGAGATTGATAGACATTTTATAAAAGAAAAACTTAAAAGTGGAATCAATTTCATAGCATTTGTACCTAAAATACAACAAGTTGTTGATAAAGGGCTACTAAGAGAGGATTTTGAGCTCTTTGTAAGCAAGTTGGGCATGATCAATATCTATGCATCAACTTGAGGGGGAGTGTTGATATTAGTTGATTCTCTATGATAATTAGTTGATATTATATTAATTAGTTGCTGAATTAATGGGATTTTATTGATTAGAGAATAATAGATTCTCCTTGATTTAAAGAGGTAATTAGGGCAGGAAGAAAAAATTTTCCCTCTTTCTTCAATGTAAGGAGCAAAATGTGGTAGCATGACCTGGCATAAAGACAGAATTTTGAGTAATGGTTCAAGGTGTATGTGAACTACTTTCATCAATAATTATACTAGAAGACTTGAAAATTAAGTGATATTACCCAATAAGACTACTTTGAAAATAAATTTGTCATCAGTATAGCTCATAACTCAGTACAACATGATCAATGAAGCACGTTAAATTTGACAAACACTTCATAAAAGAAAAACTAAAGAGTGATTTGATTTGTACACCTTATGTGACTACAAAGAACCAACTCGTCCATGTACTTACCAAGGGGTTAAGTAGTTTATGTTTTAATTTTATTATATCTAAGCTAAGAATGAAGAATTCCAATTCATCAACTTGAGGAAGAGTGTGGGAAAACAAGATTTAAGACTAAGTTAGCTATTTTAAGATTCTTGTATCTTTTAGGACATTTTGTATCGTTCTAATTAGGCAGGTAGTTTCTTATTTAATTAGGATATGTCATATCATCTTATTTTTTTCAATCTCAAGTTCTGTCAAATGTCAAAGCTTATTAAAGAACACAAGAATTCATGCAGCAATATGGTCAAGGATAGAAGCCTAGAACAACGTTATGAGTTTCATACCGTATTGGTCAGAAGGTACCGTACCAACCAAAAAATGATACGAAACCATGTTTAAAGGTACCGGTCATCGATACCATTTGTATCATTCTAATTAGGCCGGCAGTTTCTTATTTAATTAGGATATGTCGTATCACCTTATTTTTTTCAATCTCAAGTTCTATCAAATGTCAAAGCTTATTAAAGAACAACACAAGAATTCATGCAGCAATATGGTCAAGGATAGAAGCCTAGAATAACGTTATGGGTTTCATACCGTACCGGCCGGAAGGTACCGTACCAGCCAAAAATGGTAAGAAACCATGTTTAAAGGTACCGATCGTCGATACCATTCGATACCAGCGATTTCGCATAGTATCCACCAATATTTAAATAGGGGGACTATTTAGCAAAATTTTCAAATAATATACATTTAATTGATAGTAAATTAAATGATATATGTCTTTGTTTCAGGTTTCATTTATAGTTGGTCATTTCCTCATCACGAACTCTTGTTGTAAATTATAATAGGATCTTTATTGTTCTTTATGTAATTATTATTTATGATGAAATTGTAATATTTCAAATACCTTGTATTGCTCTTAATTTTATACTTGAATGATGATTAAATGATCTTTTTTGTAGATTAATTGTAGTTATTATTTATAAGTGACATATGTGAAAATTAATGTTAATAAAATAAATAAATTGTTATTTTAAATTCTTATTATTATGATTTTTAGAGACATGGTTGATATAAATTATAAAGGATACAGTATAATATACTAATAGATTACTTTATAATTTTAAAAAAGTTTAGGGACTATTTTATAAATTTAAAAAATTACCCGAAATGGTATCCAGTATTATCCGGTACCGATATAGGTACAATACCGTGCCAGAACCCAATCCGGTACAGTATTCATAACATTGGCCTAGAATCAATCACATTCACCATCCTATTTTAACATGATTTAAACTGCTTTACCATATAAAGGAATAACAGCTGCAAATTCAAAACATATTAGCATTTGGTCCATTAGATAGACCTAAACACTTAGTATGGACAAAGAGCAATGGAATTTTAGGTCAGGCACATATCACACATCAATTCCATAATTAGTTTGGAACTTGCACAACTCTTTGGACATGTAATGTTCATATGGCATAAGGAACTTTTTCATCCAAACAAACAAATTATTACTAAATTAAGATTACGACTTCATGTTGAACCCTAAAGTTCCTTCAGTCTAACACCAAGTTTATATTTCTTTTGTATTTCAAATGAAAAGTAAGCACTAACTAGTAAATAAAGGGGACTCAAAAAGAAATTTGGATAAGGAAAAGATAAAACAATAACCTTAACCAATTTAGCCATTCTTTAATATCTTTCCGCACAAAATCTTGCGAATGATCAATGTTTGGGGCAGCATGGAAAATGTCTCCACTACTCTTGTTGCCCCTACCCTGCATTAGAGAAACTAAAAACTTTGAAGATCTAGAGTATAATTGATTGAATGTAGGTATTGCTCTTTCATACATTTCTAATTAAAACAGCGGAAAGTACTCCAACAAGATGCAAGTGCAGAACATTTGCATGAGACAATGAGTTATGAACATTCAAGGATAATGACAGAGCACATGCACCATCATAATGATCAGATAAGTCAACTTGTCATCTTGCTACCGCCGAAGTAACAATTGCTTTTACTACTTAACTGCACTGCCTAGTTTCTAGGATAGTTCATAGGTATTCATTCAAGATCATAGTACATAGAAAAAGATGCTTGAAAACACTTGAACAAAGACATGCAATTCCTAAATACTCGAATAATATGAATTGAATTTAAAGACCAAGCTAAATAGGAACATGATAGCAATGAGGAATCTTCTTAAGTGCTACGAAACTATCTATCAGACAATGGATCCTCAAAGCTTAAGTACCTGAAAATGAGGATCATCAGCAACAATTGCCCGGTCATCCCATTTTAAACGGCCTCCAAATATATTCCATACACCATTTTGATTTTGATAGTGTGCACAACGATGATTTAAGACAACATCTCCAAGAACTTTAATGTTCACGTCATGGAGATTTCTCACAAGATCCTTCAATTGATCAATATTCCCATATCTAATAGAAAAAGAAATTAGAGGTATCACGAAATCAGTTTAACATTTTGGTATTATCCATCTCAAGGACTAGAAAACCACTCTAAAAGAACACTCTTTAGAAAGGTTGGCTGATAGTCACAATAATCGAAGACAATAAATCTCAAGGCACACTAAAAAGTAACGAATATGGAAGTAAATCTCCAAAATACTACAAGCTAGAACAAAAAAAATGGTTGTTATAATGTTTGCTTTAATCAGCTTGAATGATTTCCAAAACTAAGACAATCAAATAATCGTTCAAGTCATGAATGATAATGTCTCTAATAAACTTGGAAAAACTACCTAGAATTCAGATTATACAAATCCTTTGGCATGTATCCCTCAGGTGAGACAGATTCTGTTGGTGGGGGTAACCAAATCACAGTAAATCCAAGTGAAGCTATTTCTGCAGCCTTTTCTTTAAGCTCCAGGTACCATCTTCTGGATTTATGGGATTCCCAGTTAAAGCCTTGGAGCAATATCTCGTACCCTGTCCCTGTCCCTGGGGCTACTTTAGGAGGAGCCTTTAGTTCCTCAGGCTTCAAAGTAGTTTCTTTTGACAATGTAGCAATGGAACTTTTGAAGAAGTTGTAGGCTTCAGCAGCCAATCTTTCAATTTCTTGGAGAATACTTTCTTGTGTTTTTTTGGTTTTTGCCTTCCCACCACTTTCTTGTGTTTTTTTCGTTTTTGCCTTCCCACCACTCTGAGAGGAAACTTCACCCGCTAAGTTTCTTATTTCATCAATACTCCCATCAGTATCAGCAGTCCTAGAATTTTCTTGATTTGATTCAGTAGCCTCTCCAGACACTAGTGCACTTACAGGTGCTTTTGGCCTAGGTTCAGCTGTTTGAGCAGTCAAGCTATTTGAACTTGAAAGGGGAATGAAGAAGTAATTTCTTTCAGGTTTCAGCCAATTATTCTCACCCAGCTTGAGAACAAAAAGAAATCCCATAAGTTCTTCGTCCAAAGTAAATGACGCTGAACACCCATTTCCATCCTCTTTTCGCTGCAAGAAATTACACCATAAAAATGATAAATAGCAACAAAAAATATTCAACATTAACGCAAAAAGCACATGTCTTAAGATCATCCTCCTAAGATGTAATTCCATAAATAGACCAACAATTCACATTGATCAGATTTAACAAAAACTCCACAAATAATTGTGCCTTAAGAACTGATTAAATGTGCCAAATAAAGTATATTGTAGAATTAGCTACACAAACTAAAAAAGACATAAGAAGCAAAGTGTTTTCAACATGACCTCACATCTTATGTCAACATGGATGAACATGAATTTTGAATACACTCCTAAATAGATTTGATTACTAGACAAGATCACAAACCATATAGTAAAGATATTGATACATATTAAACTATAGATACATATATGTATATATATATGTATGTATGTATGTATGTATGTATGTAACCAGTTATTATAGCTTGACATTGTCAAAATTCTAATCAAGTCCAATCAAAAGAAGAGGAGGGGAAGAAGAAAAAGAACAACAACAATAACAACAACAAAATTCATCCTTGACATAGGCACCATAAAATTATGAAGTATATAATTTATATTACCTCTATAAGTGATCAATTAAGAAACAATTACCCTATGATATGCAAGCAATTCCTAAAAAAGAGTGTAGTTGAGCCTATAGGTAATTGGGGAATGTATATTTAACAACAATAGGAAACTGTGTTATCCACATTTGAACAACTAAAACTGAAACAAAATTTATAAACACAAATATTTACAAATAACAAAACCAAAATGTAAAAGCAAAGTTCTAGTTAATTTAGCATCCTCGTAAAAGAAGGAAAGAACTAAAGTTTCATAATTAGATAAACCAGCGTCATTATATAGAACCCCTCAGAGAACAGATTTCGTCTTGCACCTGCAATAAAGTTCGCAAGGCCTTGTTCTTGTATAAAGTGGTTCCTGGTGGATGTGGAGCTGGTGGAATCTCCCAATTTTTATCATCCCCTCTGCAAACTCCCCAGTGAACAACTACTTGAGGTAGATCAGTTTCTAGATATAGAAGAAACTTAGCTGTGTTTGGGCACTTTCTAACTGAAACAGTCACTGAGTTTGCAATAGCAATGTGCTTAGCAATAGGTTGCTCTTCATAAAAAGCTTCCAACTGCCTACTTCCTTGTTTGAAATCTTTGGACTCACTGTTGTTATCTTCATTTTTTGAAGGCAATGCTTCTGCCTTGTGAAATATGTTAGATAACAAAGCCCCTGTGATTAAGAGCACCAAAACAGCCAATTCGTCAGTTAATACAATACAACAAAGCAGTAGGTACACCAAAGAACAAATTGAAATGACAAGCCACCAACTCATGACCCACCTCATTAGTATCAGTAAGCATGAGTTGGATCTACAACTTAGCCAGAAGCAGGTCACCTGCTTCAATTTCAACATTTATTTGAAACTTGACCAAAAATGTTGAAACCCGTTTCGGTAACAAATAATAAGCCAAAGATTTAACAGATTAATTACTCATCATAAGAAGTATGCAAAAGAAAGAGGGAAAGAAAGACTAGGCAATACATCATTAGACTAAAAACCCAAAGGGCGTTGATTGTTGTCTGATTATGCCAAATAACAAAAGCCATCCAAATTATGTGACAAATAACTTTGTCACTAACGCACCGTAAATCTTGCATTATTAAGGCAACTAATTAAAATTACGAATCACACCATGAAACACAGAGAGGAAAATGGGTAATAATCAGCATAGGACTTTATGATATACATACCTGGCCATATATTGAAGCCCCATTTTGCTCCAACTACATTGCTATCATGTACAAGGTAGTCGCCAAGAGGCACCTTAAAATCTCTTCCCTTATGCTGATAACAAGTTCCTGTTTCTTCATCCTAGACCACCACAATCCCATGAATAAAAAGAGAATTAGTATCATATGGATGCACATTGAATAATAAACAAAATATTAAAATTCTGGACCATTAAATTTCAAAAATCAGAACCTTCAAGACAAAATTTATGACTGCAATAGAACTATTGGAATCAACATTAATCATCACTTCATGAAAGATATCTCCTTCTGAAGGTTTCTTTAGTGGTGTCTCTATTGCATAGTCCTGTAAAATGCAAAAACAGAGTACGGGCATGAGCTCAAAAAGGGATGCAGCTATAGTGCTAAAATTTTAGAATCAAACAGCAAATTACTTTTATAGCAATTGAACCAGGTGGTCTCATGTTGTTAGGAGGCTGATCCCATTCGCTGCAAAATTTGAAAATTTGTCAATAATATATCACTAAGTAACTTTAATAGTCTTTGCACTTGACATGGAGCAAATGAATGTGATCAAATCTTAGACATAGAACAAAGATCAAGCGCATAATGGAAAAAGTGTAGAACATAAAACAAGTGGAAGTTATGACCTGCCATTATCATCAACATAAGTAACTCCCCAGTGAAGTATCCATTTCCCAGGAAGACTACAACCTACAGTAAGCTGCCAATTCTTTTGATCGCTGGCCTGATCCAATCTGACAAAAATCTTTCCCTCAACCTACCGTCAGAAATCAAGCAAATCAATCTCTATGTCAAATCACGACATATTAAAGGTCATCAAAACGAGCAGAAGCTTGATCCTTTCTATTCGTACAAACTCTACAATCCAATTTCCAGTAAAAATGAAACATTCCACTGAATTGAACCAAATAATCCCTCGCATCCTCAGATTACGACTGATTTGTCGGCTATTCGGCTATTAACAGTAAGACAAAACAAGAAAACACACCCAAGAAAAAATAACGGGCCTTAAACTTGCCAAAGTATCCTCTATCAATCAAGGAACTAACCATCATCAACACTTCCATAACTTTTTCCGTCGACTTTCTCAGCAAGTAACCAGAACAAAAAGAAAACACGCAAACAAATACAAACCGAGTTGCATTTCACATTACCGTTTCAGTACGAGGGAGACGGAAGGTCTCTCGAAAGCACACACCATCGCTAGTGGATCCTTCAAGAGTCTCGGCAAGAGCCGTATCGGCGGAGGAGCTAGCTCGAACAGCGTGAGTCGTGCTACTAAGCCTCAAGCTGCAGAAACTGGCGCGAACAGGTGAGAGCTTCGTCAGAGAGCAAAAATTAACAGAGCAAGGACTCGGAATCTCCGGTCTACACCGAACTCCGGCTCTCTCTCGCCGGGAGTACCTTAGAAGCGGCTCAATCGCAACCGTCGACATGGATTTGACGGTATTTGTCTAAAGTTGCGGAATTTGAATGGAAAAGATAGATGACTGTGAAATTTAAAGAGCAGATAGTTCCGTGATGTATCATATATGATGGCTGCTAGTGTAAACAAACAGTGAATATAACCTTATTCTGGATCTGATGACGATACTTTGCGGTAATCACAAGGGTCGAATCATAAAAAGGACAAAAGATTCAACAGTCACACATTTGCTTAAATTTTAATTTGAAGAGGATAAGTATTGTTCCCAGCCTCCTCCATTTTGTCACTTCGACGGTCGTAAATTTTCTTCCAGGACAAATCTTAACCGAGAAGTAAGGAGCTTGCGCGCTTAAAGCATGGAGTATAGAAAGTCAAGTGTTCCAATCGGGGATTGACAGTGAACCTTTTCATTTCTTGTTCCAATCGGGGAATGACATTGAAACCTTTTCATCAGTTTCTTTTCCAAAATCACCATCTTAGAGACTTTTACTTGACAATCATCATCATGACACCTCAAATCAGTTCATTCATTTATAAGTTAGTAGTGCTTGGAGATGTGCTTTGTAGGAACCGGAGTTCATAAAAGTTGGAAGTCGTTAAAGCAAAACTAGAGAAATTCTTCCAGGAGAAAGATTAAGGAAGTGCTTGTTCGGACGGTTTAAGAAAAAAGATATAGGAATGAAATTAAAATTAATGGTTAGTATAGGTATATCATTGTAAGGGTATCCTTTTCATTCCTTGGTTTTAAGGAATACTCCATTCCTCTAGATTTCTAAAGGAATAGGAGTGATTCCTACATTAATTAATAATAACTTTAATTAATTAAAATAAAAGCTAA
>JANIHY010000001.1:3423410-3438877 GCA_027479065.1 Erythroxylum brevipes
TATTGAGCTCCAAATATACGTTGTCGTTTTAACCGAAAGAACTTCTTTCGCAATTCATGCCTTTCCGTTTTTATGACCAGAAATTTACCATCCAGCACAGCAAACTATGATTCCTATCTCTCAAGAGTGAAACCCAATCTCGATGTTTGAAAGATGTTCTGTTCACATACTCGTTTTCACACATAGGCAGGAAAAAGTACACTTTCTAGAACTAGAAAGAAAAAAGGGGCCTTCCTTTTATATACATGATTAACTAGTCAAAAAACCTCCTCAGCTTCAACTAAAACTAACTAGGGCGATGCCTACTCTTTTGACGGAGTACCGCTAATCCAAAGTCTGGACAGCTTCTTGCTGGCACAGAAAGCCCTATCTTATCTCATCGTAGGCTATGCCACGTTGAGTATCGTGGGTGAAACTCTTTTAGAGGTCTTTTACGCACTTGAATCTCTATCAATAACAATAGGAATAAAAACCTGATTAGAATCCTTAGGAAGTTCACTTATTTTCTTGTGTTAGGGCGGGGGTAGTATATGCTGCGACACAACTAAAGCGGAAGACCTCACGGAAGCGAAAAGAGGAATTCGTTCGTCACCGTTTGGTAGATCTGGTCAAAGCCTGGTAATAGACCCAAACTCTGAAAAAGAAAGGGTCAACTGAATAGATTCAGTTTATCACTTCGGCCTGCCTTATTCTTTGAGTATAGGCATCGGGGCTAGAAGACTGTGATACAAAACCACTCAGCGAGGCTGCAAAGGGTCACATAGTTTTTGTGTTTGTATAGTAATCCTTCGGACGGTAGAAATTCCGCCTGGTTTCGAATGGAAGAAAGCAAAAGAGGTGAATCCCAATGACCAGACGAATCCGCAGAAAGGGCATCCTCCAATTATGTTACGCCAGTGATTGTAGAAAAAGAGTGAAACGGGCTTAGAGACCTTTAAACCTCTATTTTACACCTATTAGGTTTCGAGTAAAGCCACAAGCTTTTAAAAGCAAGAGGCAATACGGGGAAAGCAGCCTAGCTTCTTTCTTCACAGACAGCGTAGTGATAAAAAGAATGCCGTTGACTCAGATCCAAGATGAAAAGATTCATACAAAGATCTTGAGTTCTCCTTTTTTTTTTTAGCGGCTGACTCACAAATTTCGTTCTGCTTTATATACGCAATACTTCATCTAGCCCCGGTTCTGTTCCCCCCTCTAGTGGTAAGGCCTTGAAGGCTGTCTTAAGATAAGCGCTTTTGTAAAGCAGTGAGCAAGCAAACAACTTTTCAAGCAGTCCCGCAATGTCGAAATAAAAAGTTCTTCCTAGAGCTTAGGATGCTGACTTTCAAATGGTCTTCAATCAAGGGGACGTAAGCCCTCGGCGCTTGAGAGGAATTAATGAAATAGAAAGTCCAAAGAAGAATTGAAAAAAACCATGGAATGTCACTTCCTTCAGCGGGAAACTAGACAGCCATGAGCCATAGGTAGAGAAAGAATGAACGGGCGAGGGAGGAGTATCATATCGGAGATCGGGGAAGTAGGCTTGAAGCCAGAGTTGCAATAGCCAAAGCAGCCCCTGAAAAGTTCCAAGGACTTCTTAAATTAAAAACCTCATTCATACCTCGGTAAAGATAAGAACGGGCTAAGGGCCCTAGGCCAACAACTCTAATCATTGACTGACAAATCCCCTTCTACTTACCATTCAATTAAAGTGAGAGCTTGTGTTCACATCTCCTTTGCCAATCTTTCCAATTCCATAACGGTGGCTATAAAGCACTTCTAACGGCCGCTAGACCAGAGCTCTTAAGGTCAACCCTTAGACAACAGCCGATACGATGAGTTAAGCTAAAACATAGGACAAGCCGAGCTAATCGATGGATACTAGCCTATAGTGAGACTTCCTATTTTACCATTTCACTACTTTTCCAGTCAAGCCCTGTTCTGTGCTACAATCCACACATACCTACACGGAAACCAGAGTCTCCTTTCGCTGCGCTTCATTACCAGATTTGCTCTCGTTGCTGACAACAGGACATTTCCATCAAGGAAAACTACCCCCTAAATCCTAAACTAAAGTTAGATCAATCGGCTTTTGGTCAAAGATAGAAAAAAAGATACAAAGCACCATGATACATGATACCTTACTTGCACACAAGTTCAAACTTGCCTTTAATCTTTAATGCCCTATCAATTAGTCCCATTAAACGGCTGAAATAACCATTGAATATTTATTTTTCCATCTGTATATACCAAGCCAGGAAGGCTAATTGCTTACAGACAGACTTTAATAGCAGCTTACTCTCAAAGACCGTCTTCCACCAAAACAAACCATTTACTACGCAAACAAGACCGGAAACTGGTTCAGCTGATAGGACCACAGCTGATATTTACTCAAGAGCGTCTCTGTCTTAGTCTAAAAGACTAGCAGCAGATTCTTCTTCCATTTCGAAAGGAAATTCCTTCTTCTTTCTTTCATCTGCACCTTCCACCAGTAGCTAGAAGCAGTAAAGCAGTCAATCCAGTAGGCACTAATAAGAGCGGCTACTTAACAGCTGATTCGATAGCCGTAGTCCTGTAATAGGGCTCGAAGAGTAAAGAAAAGAATGAGACTACTTATAGTATACAATCCCCAAGGACTAAGAGGTAGAAGGAAAGAAAAAAGCTAGGAGCTAAATTCCACATCGAAGAGAATGTCTTAAGCATATAGCTTAGTTGCATTTGAATGAGTAAGCAAGGCCATAGAATCCGCTTTTAGAGGACTAATTCCCTTGATTATCGGAATCAGAGTCAAAGCTGCTATTATCGAATAGGCGTAGATAGGCGTAGAGTCGCTGTGAACGACTCTTTGGTAATGAAGTGACCAGAGGAAGGAGTTTCCTAAACAAAGGAAGGTGAATACGGAAGTTAGAGACTACTCAGTCAATAGATCTTAGAGGACTGGGCACTGTGCAATCGATTAGTACTGCCTATTAGAGACTCTACAACTGCGAATGAATTCCTGTAAATTTCATTCTTTAGCTCCTTTCTTTATCCGATCTATCCCGAAAGGGATAAGAAAAGAAGGAATAGGTATAGCTCACATCTTTACTTAAGTATAGTTCATTAAATGACTTATTGAGAAGCTAGGCCCTTTCCTCACTCTCTTCTTAAGGCTAGATTAGATCTGCTATGAAAAGTTTTGATGATAAGTGATCAACATGCTAAGCACCAAGGGTAGTAGGAAAGGAAATCCTAACCTTCTAAATTGATTATTAGGGCACAGCGTCAAGCTAATCGAAACGCATCATAGGAGCTTACTTCGTCCCTACTACCGGTGGAAGGCAATGAAAAAGATCAGAGTCCTGCCACAGCCATTATCGTATCGCATTGAAGGCCAATGAACTGCGGCTGAGGAACGCAACGGGAAAAAAAAGAAAGAAACCAAATCAAGTATTCGACAAAGGCAGTCACGCCATTATAACAAAAATTCTAACAAAGGTAGAAGAGCGTGGTAGCTCAACCAGATTGGGCTCTACCTCCATTTAATGAAATGGGGAAGTGCTCCTAGAGCTACTAGATTCAGGTAGATTCAGGAGTGTAGCCTATGTTTTTTGGGAATCCCCAGTAGCCAACCCCTTTCCGGGGAAAAGTCAGAGACAAAAAAAACGAGTCTTGATGATGAGTTTTCTCTTAATCTATTAGGGAAAAGAGTTCATCCGATGAGAGTCATATCCCAAGCAAAAGACAGAGGATCAGCGGATTCAACTAGGCACGTAGCAGCTCAACTTGTTGGAGCTCTCTACTTCCCTTACCGGGGTAACTTAGACGAAAATAGACGACTAGCTCAATGATGGGAATTTAAAACAAAAGTGGTCAACGACTGTCCCGAAAGCCTGGTAATCCATTTTCCTTCTGAACTGACTTTATGAAAAGGAAAGGGTCTGGGATGGTAGGACAGATATTTTAGTACAGTACTCCGCTGGTTGAGCCGTACTCCATAGGACTGGGAAAGCCATACTCCGCTAGGCGCTAGGCTGCCCCTGAAGTAGCTCTTTGAGAAGCTCAGTTTAATAGAAAAGCAAAGAGCCGAACGACTATGAGAATTCTTATCTCACTTTCCAGATAGGAGTAAGAATCTGATACATTGGTGGAACCAACAAGATACAGTGGATCTATCTCTCATTTAATAACTGTAATGTCATAATGTCTTCGTCTTCTTCTGCACCTGCTATATCAATTATGGAAACAACATAATCGTTCTCAGGTAGCGATCGTATCTTCTTAGCAGTCCTACAGAAAGCTGGATCGATCGAATCCCGCCCCAACGGGAGCAGCGGAATCAACTGACTAAGCTATTTCGGTAGCCTGGCATCGCTAAAAGCCAAACCTAATGAGTTCTCCGACGGGTAGTTCACAGATGAGAGCTTCTCCGGGCAACAAGTTCAGGAGTTCCAAAGTAAAGTCAAAAGTTATTTCACTGCTTTGACGAGTTCTTATTAGATAGGCATCCGAATCATCAACAAAAGCATCATTTTGCGGCTACAGAGTAAGCAGAAAGAGAAGAACAACCGGAAAAGGGCAGAAAGAGCAGACGAAGATGCAGCATCAACGGAAGTCGTTTGATACGCATAAGTGCTTTCTAAGGTGGTTGTTGGTGTGGCATCATCTCACTCATCGCTAACAGTGTCAAAGTCAACAGCTTCAAAAACCACTCCTTCTTAGGAAAAGGTGGGAATCTTCAAATCTTCATTGCCTCATCGAGTCGGGCATTCGGGAGACCAGTGAAGAGCGAGAAGAGAACTCAAAACAAGGGCGTAAAGCAACTCGTCTCTAATAGAGCATCTTGTTCGGAGTCAAGATCAATAAGGACATTCGGATGCTTCATTTAGGAGGAATTCAAGTACATCAACATCATGGCGTGGATAACAATAAAGATAACCAAATGCAAATTGAATTGAAATGAATGAGATTTTGGAGAGGTCAAATCTTTCACTTTCTTAAGATAGGTATCTCATAGCTCATCATCCCTACCCTCACTTACTCAGTCAAGTCAGATCGTACTGACCCCGCTAGTCGTCGTCTGATGGAGCTTCTTTCTGCGATCTCCGTCCTCGGCTGACCGAAGAACCTGCTTTCTTTCCTAGAGCCACGTCCGTTGCAAGAATAGGCTCTTTTGTTGATACCTCTACTTCTTACAAGACCAATGGAATTAAAGACAATTATTAATGTACGAGCAGGGGTTCTTTCGGAATAGAAGCAGTCGCTGCAAATCTGATCGTATAAGCTGTGATCCGTAAGCGACGCAGCGCCCTTAGTGCTTATTCTTTTAGCCCCTCTCTCTAACTAAGGCGAAAGCCAAGGGCTGAGCCAACAAATACACTTCTCTTTTCAATCTTTCTTCGCGGAACAGAAACCTAAGGTGAACTTCAAGCTGGGGATCGGAAAAAGCGGTTCAAAGAAGTTGCTTCGCTCCTCTTCTTACAGTCGATCTACGAACCTTTTAGTCGATATCTCTTTCAGTTTCACTTTCTCTTTCTCTGCTAGTGCTAGCTGCTTCTGCTTCCTCTGCCTCTGCCTCTGCTGCTTCTGAGTCGGGCTAACTACCCTATCCCTTCGGCCTTGCTGCTGATTCTCTTGCAGCTTATTCTCCGGTTTCGATGGAATCTCTGTTTTACACTCCTCTTCTAGAGCTCTTTTCCTCCTAAACTTAAGAGCCGGTTTCTTCCTTTCCTAAGTCGAGTTAGCTTCATAACTCCTATCCCCGGATCAATAGGAACTGGAAACTGATTCTCCTTCGGGCTTACCCCTTCTAAAGGTCGGGAAGTTTGTTTCCACCTTGTTCCTTTCTCGTTTCACTCCTAACCCCGTTAGTCAATCAGTTGGAAGGTCCCTACCTTCGGTTGAGTACCCAATTTCCTAAGCTCCCGGATATCTAAACCCAAAACACTTTCGCTCTGCTGCCTACCGCCTCAACTCTAGTTTTTGCCTACGGAGAGTTGGCCTCTGAGAGGCTTTTCTTTCTGTATCATAAACATAAGTCGAGGGGTATCCTGCCGCTTTCACACTTGAACTAACTTAACCTTCCTCTTTTTTGGTAGAAGAGTGATCTGCCCGGCAGTGGTAAGTGCTCTCTTGCAGCTCTTAAAGTTCTTTTTAGAATCTCCTCCTTTTTTAGTCGCCACTCCGTGCAAGCACTGCAAACCTTAGATAAGATAACGAAAGGGGAGGTACTGACTCGCGTTGAAGAAAAGAATGGCACTCCATCCGTACTTCTTCTACTAACAGCAGCTACCAACAGGAAGACAAAGACAAGAGTGAATATCACTGGCCTTCACCTTCACTGACTGACAGGAAGAGAACTAGCAGGATGTACTAGCTGGCCTTCCATCAACCTCCTTTATCCAACTGGTATTACAGAAACTGCTTTGAGAGAGGATGTTCTCAGTCGGTGAAGCCTCCCTGCCCCATAACAATCCTATTACCATCATCAACATCCTTATTCTCTAAAACCCTTAGGGGAGCTAATCAAGAAGTACTATGAATATAACCCCACATCTTATCTTCTACCAATTCCTTACATACCCTTTTCTACCTTTAGACTCCTTCTTTCCTCAACCTCAAAGACAAGGATTTAACTCTCTTCAACGAGTTAGGAATAAAGCTCTCAGTCTAGCTCCTCTAGAACCCCTTTACATCCCTTCTCAAACTCCTTTACTCAATGAAGCTTACAGCTTTAGCCCCTTAACATTCTCAACTCCATAAGGAACTACATCTATAAAGACGGCACCTTACTCCATCCCTTGCCATTAATAGCGGGACGAGATGGCAGCTTTTATCACCTACATTTACTATAGCTCTTCTCACTCTTCCACAACCATCTTAGCCCTTTATGATATATAGTCTAAATCACCGAGCCTGAGTAGATAGATGAACCCGTTACGTAGGGAACCATATCACACTTTCTAGGGCTGCCTTCTTTCCTTGAAAACATACTTTTTGCCATTCTCGGAAAAGGCAAGGCCAAGGAGAGCAGGAGTAAGCCTATCAGTAGCTGGCACTGGTCTATCTTTCCTTCCCGCCTTCAGAAAGGCTAACGCAAGTAAATGTTCACAAAGGAAAGGGCTCGTCGAAGGCGGAGATTGCTTCTTTTAAAGAGCAGTCGTTAGGCTGAACATTGACGGAGGGACCCCGTGGATTCGACTTTCAGGGTGCATATAATAGAGTCAATCGCGTTTTAGGTTGCTGATGTTAGAAAGAAATCGTATCGTCCGCATGGAATCGGACAAGGTTTAATCCAAAGTGAAGAAGTCGAGATGCATCGAATGCTGCTATTGAAGGAGGAATTTTATTGGACAACTAGGCTGTGAGGGAGGAAATAGACTGTTGCACATTCATCTGACTCTAGATCTATCAATTCCTTTTTCATGTCCATTCCCAGTGCAAATGATGGGCAATTGACTGTTTGCACAAGTAGGCTGTTAGAATGCCCTGTTGGTGGAAGGTCTGACACAGATATTCTCTTGCCGGTGCGAATTCCTCTGTTTGTTTATCGCCGATTCCTTGAGGACAATCTAATGTATAATTAGTAAATTTTTGAAGAAGAATTTCATGAGGAAATCTTTTAATAAATTTCAAAATGATTAAAATTTAAAAATCACAAAAAATAAAGAACATGTTCAAATGTTCCCAAAAATTCTTTTCTTCTTGCCTCACTTTTGCTTCTTACTTCTTTCTCTGTTTTTTTTTAAAGTATTTATATATGATGGGCCCACTTGAGACCAAACTTGTGTCTCGTCTTCGAGGGGAACAAGGTTCCTTCCAAGCAGAACATGGTTGGTTCTTCATTGGCTTTTGTCTCTGCCTGAAGCTCCTTATTACTTACCCTTCTCAGCAGTAGTTTCCACAGCCTAAACTCTAAAGCTTCTCTTAGCAGGCTGATGGCTCGTATCTTGTAATTTTTAGTAGGTTGAGGGGTTGTTTCTTGTAGACAATATTGATAGTAACGTTGCTAATGTATCGGAAAACCTGTCCTGATTTCCTTTTGTGTAATTTGATTCTGGTATTTTATTCCCGTTTGAGGAAATTTAATCCAATTTTTTTTAATTTCTAAAAGAATATGCGAAGGTTTAGAAGAAATAAAATTGCGCTTTACGATATATTTGTGTGTGTTGAATTGAAAGTTAAAATGTAGATATTAGTTTACGATATATTTGTGTGTGTTGAATTGAAAGTTAAAGTGTAGATATTAATTTAGTCATGAGGTATTTTAGGAAAATTATAATTATAAGAAGATATCTTTAAGTCATTCATTGCTTTAATCTCAAATTTTAAACACTGTAAACATAAGGGCAAGATTTTGTTTTTAAATGCAAGAATTGATGTAACTTCAAATTATATATTGGTACTTAGCTGTCTTTTCAAAGCATACTGTGGTTTTGTTTTGTTTTTTTCTTTTTTCTTTTTTCTTTTTTCTTTTACTCAGTGATTACAAACAATATGTAGGAGCATTGACTTCCAGTTCCAGTGCTAACAAATAGCCTATCTCATCATCTAGCAAGTGACTTTCAAGGTGTGATTACTGACTTCAGCTTACTCAGTTACTCGTTCATTGTCTGTGTACTAGTCACAAATTTCCATATTCTACAAGGTTTTGAATTTAGACGTCATGGTGGCAAACAGAGAGAAAATGGTGGTTCTTCTAAAGTTGTGACATTAATAGTATCGTCAATACGCACAAAACCATGAAGTGGACACTAACCAGGGTCAGAGATTGAAACACAGTTGACTTTGATTTCTTTTTTAAGGGATCACGATTGACCTTCTGGTTTCCATTTTCTTTTTGTTAATGAAGAAAGGCAGTCAGGTGATGAATTCATGCGTCTCCACACTTGCACCAATAAGTTCTGGTCCAGACTCAAGCATAACTTTTCTCCAACTTTAGTCCTCAACAATAGCAAGACGGATTCTCATGCTTACATTCAAGACGTTGTTCGACTGTAAAACATATAACAAAACTACAACTCTTGGTCAGCATGCAAGTCTTCACTCAACAGTACAGACCTGCTTCCTTTCAAAGGGCCTGAACCGATGGCCGCAACTTTCTCTGTCACAGATGCACATCGGAGCACAAAATAATTTAATCAGAAATGGAAATGCAAATCATAAAAGGTATGCGCCATGTAATAGGAACATCACCTGAATTCACCATCACAAACACTAAGAACAGGAATGATTTCTATTAGAACGACAAGGTATAAAGCATAAAAGTGGGCGAATGTACAGAAGAACACGATCTTTTCACTTTCCCATTGAGGGTAACATGTAACTAAATGGAGTTTATCGAATTCCTAATCTTACATGACGCGAGACTACATTTCTTTATACATACCAACATAAGAATTCCATTCCACTCAGGTGTGGGGCGAAAACCAGTTTCTACAAATCCACTCAACCCCTCTGAATCTTTCTCAGTGGTTAAAGTCTGAACTTCTCCACACATATTACACCAAAATCATCCTATAAGATCCCTGTGGAAATGCTGGAAGTGGCCTTTATCTTCAAGGAGTGCTCCGGAACGTATGTCAGACCTATATGATCAGGGATAAGTTAAATCAAAGAAACTTCAACAACAACAGGAGCAAGGCACACGAATATGGTCAACCAATTTGAAATGATATACCAACTTCTGTCAATAATACAACCGACTAGCAGATACAAGTCATAACAACAGCAGATGATATCAAGCAACAATTCTGCCAGCTCATACGAAACTAAGAACTTGGCTCACATAAATGTGTGCATTTTCAAAGGGAGGAAGACTAATCATTATTCAGATCTTGTTGAACTAGATGTGTAAGTAAATGGATTATACCTTTCTCCTTAACATCAATCTGTAAAGTATCCAGAGTGATTACGCCATCAGTCAAAGGAAGTAACTCAAGCTTGATAGTGGAGGTAGATTGAGCAGGTACACATCTGATGCAACCGCAATAAGAAGTTATCATCTTTGGAATCAGAGTCTGAGAAAAGGAAATGAATGACGAAGAATAAAAAGCATTACCCTAATGGAACTCTACTCTGTAGCCACAAATGTGTACAACCCAAACCACTAATTGGAATGACATCAGATATGGGAGAAAACTGATCATTGAAAGAAACAGGCAGAACTCCACCATCATCATTTTTTTCACAACTCTCAGATGTATGAGGTGCCGAGCTCAGCCTCTGCATTGCAGCATCAGTAATTGTACCTGTGGACTTGGGCAAACTATCGAACGGGCTCAAAGGAGTCGATGGAGGGGAACTCAAGGACCCCAATGAACGGGGAGGAATAAAAGATGCAGGTGCGAGAACGGTCAGAGTTAGATCTTCAGATGTCAAATTTGAAGCCTGGAGGGTTAAAATCTGGCAAGTTGACAAAGTAAACAACTAACAACTCGATGAAAAAGTAAGTATACAAATAAAGGACAAAATAGGAGAAAACTAGAAACCTGAACTGGAAGCTGCGACACTCTTTCATTAGGTGCAACTGATTGTCCTGATATCTCAGATGCAACAGAGATCATAAGATCCCTTGAGATGCGTGGACGCCAACTAGTAGGCTGCTTGAAAAACAACCTGGACTCTGAATTTGGCACAGAACATCCAAAACAACTTAAAACTAGGCACTTAATCTGATCTGGATGGCAATGAAAACAAAGAAAACCACAATTACCTGTGTAATTGCAACGACAAGACACCATAATTGCATATTGGTCAGCATTGGACGAAGACTTCCTTCCTTCAGTAGTATTTGCTGAGAGACGCAAGCTTGATGGTGGGGAATTTTTTTCACCCTGAGCCTTGAGATTCTTCCATGTAGAAGATACTGGCTTAAGTATAAAAGAGTGCTCTTCACCCCTCCTGCCATGAGAACTCTCAATGAGTCCATGATAACCAAATTTATCTTTTGAACCCTCAAACTAAATGGGGATGCTTTCTACTTTCAGTGAACTCCAAAAGTACACTAGAATACAGTACTAACATCTTTAATACATACATTATTTAAAAATTGTTGGCCTGAAGTTATTGAAGTAACATATATATTGTGGTAATAGATAAAAGAAAGACACATTAAATCCCAAGAACAAACTGTCATCTGATGCAGTTCACCTTCTCTAGGAAGTGATGTGCTTAAGGTTCAGGGTCCTATCTTATAAATGTGGAAGATATTATTCACCTAATCCAATGCAAGACAGCACAAGAAAGATAGTGTTTAGTTGATGGATGAGTAGCCTTTGCATTCTGGGTTCCTGTAGACACACTCCCAAAGGCAGTTTAACTCATCAATTGAACAGTTGTACGCAGCCATGAATTAATAGTAGCAAAGTTTACCCATCAACACAGCAAGAACAAATTTCTGGGCATCACTAAGATTATGTGAATTGAACAATAGAACTTGACATATGCATCACAGTGTAAAATTCAAATAGGAAAATAAACTGCATGCGAAAATCATCAGTAAGTTCCCTTATTTATTGTGAATGTAACTAAGAAACTGATGCACATAAAACAATTTACAAACCAAAGACTGCACTTTAACTGGTAAGATTAGGCTGAAGCATACGATATATTAACTCAGTTGATTCCTGACAATACAAAAGAATTACCATAAACTAGCATTAAACTTTTACCAAAAGTTGGGAACATCTACTAGCATAATAAATTATGATACACGGAGAGAACAACAACCTGAGGGGTAGATTTGGTAAACAGTGGCCATCTCCAGCTTCGATGCATGCAAGTGGTAATGATGAAGGTGGCCCAATCTTTGAAGCTTCCTCAAAAACAATTGTTATAGCATCTATGTACATGATAATAGCAGGTGCATTCTCTGGTGACACATTCTGTACACCAATTTAAAGTAATTGGCACAAAATGTAATCAGCATATCTAATTAGCATTCAGTGGATTAAGATGGTGTTTGAGACAATGAAATGGAGATGTAATTCAACTTCTATTGCATTGCACTATTGATTTCTTCTGGTTGTGCATAAAAGTTGTGATGTAAAGTAATTGTGATTCCATTACATCATGTTCAAAATTATGTTTTTTACCCACTGCATTCCAGCCTCAATTTCATTCCATTCCATTATCTCGCACCAGACATCAGGATAAATATAAATAAATTCAATGTGTCGAAGGCATACCTTTATCTGAACACAAAGAAGGTCATCTGTATTACAATCAGCAGCAAAAGAATGGATTTCTATAGGTTGAATTATTTCAATTTTCCTTCTCCACCTTCTTCCTGGAGTAAACATGCCCTGCAACCCACAACGAACTGAAAATCGTTCTCGCTCTAAAGAAACACCGCGGAATGATAAATGCCCTTCACTCTCAGTTTTGTGACTCTTCCATGAATACTGCTCCCAGTCATCTAGGTCAAAATTAGGCTTAGAACTTTGGGCTTTAACAGGTTGAGTAGAAGGGGCAGTATTTTGAGGCAGTGATGACATTGAGTAACTTCTGAAATGTGATAAGAGCTGAGAACCAGTAGAAATAGACTTCTGAGATGTACCACTAAATCCTGAACCAGAACCAAACTGGGGAGGAGCCAAAGGACGAGCTGGAATAGGAAGAGTATTATCTAATGGAAGCAGCCATTTCAACAATTCTCCATATGGATCACATTCAGTATAATTGAAGTTGTCATGGTTTTCAACAGACAAACTCTTTTCCAAGTTTTTCTCAAACTGAATAATATCAATGACAGGGTCTCTCAAAAAACTAGTACCAACATTAACCTGTAAAAGTACCTGCATCCTTCCAAACAAATAAATGAATATGAGAATCTATAGCCAACAACGAACCAGCAGTTGTAAAGAGAAAGCACTATTGTAACATAATGATCATTTACTTTGGGCAAGATCAAATTAGTCCACTCAAGTATATTGTCCAATAACACATACCACTATATCTCCATTTGGAAGGGAAAAGCTGCTAATCTTATTCCTAGCTGCTCCACCACAGATATTCGCATCAAAGTCTCCTCTGTCAATTAGAGCACCAAGTCTGGAAACGTTTTTCGAGTTTTTTGACGTTCCATTTGCAGTGGGTTTCTGAATACTTTCTGGATCAAGAGAACTTCTTTTTGACCAAAGTAGTTCATCTGATTCTGCAATCCTAACAAAAAAATGGGAATTTTTAAATCTTTGCAATAATGTCTCTGTCTGTCTTTTGTGACCTTCCATTCTAAGAATAGATTCACTAGCAGAAATATCCTTCTTTTGGTCACTTTCCAGTTTGAACAGGCTGCTTCCATTTTCATTAAGAACTTGTTGACCACTGGATATCACTTCCTCCTCTCCGAACACCCGATCTTTTCCATCTTTCATGTGTCCATTCTGCCTTTCCGAGTTCTGTCCCATGCCATTTTTAGATAATACTGCTGCAACTTTAAATGGAGTAATAATTTCTGTATCCTGTTTGTTAGCTGACAAGCATGCAAGGATATGGACTTGTTCTCCTGGATTGAATAAATCCAAATTTCAAATAATGTGCACTCATTATCCAGAATGTATATCACTTCTGAACATCAAAACCATTAGAGACAAGAGAGTAGGTAAGATACAGGTACCTGGGAAGACAAATGAACGATCAAGGGAGCGTAATGAATTGATATCTGGTGTACTATTCCATGTAACTGGAAGTTCCCCTACAGAATAGTCACCATGAAACATCTATTTAAATATTTATATTATAATAATAAATTTGAATTTGAACATTGTCCGCTCAAAAACAATCAAAGCAGTAGCCCCGATGCTTTTGTTTACTTAAGCAATAAGTGCTGAGCCATTGCCAACTCGAACTAATTGGGAGACAGTAAAAATTAGTCCAAATGTTAAAAAAGAAAAGGATATCTAAAAAATTGAGGTATCTAATATGTAATAGATAGTGATCCCTCTTGATTCTATATTGTTTTGTTATTTTATACTATGCTGCGTGGACCAGATACAGTTCTGAGTAAACAGAAGAGTCCCAATACATAAAGAAAAATTGTACTGCTATTCAAAACTATATGAAAAAAGCTTCCAATACAAATTTCTAATTCGAATAATTTACAAATGAATTAAGTCAGAAGTTATGTCTACAAATTCATATAAATCAAATCAGAACTATTCAATAGAAAAGCAAAAGAGATGTTCAACATCATCTTGCTTCCTTTTAGACAGAAACAGGCTCATCACCATAAATTATGATCAGTACATAGGTTGGAATGACCGTTGTTTACGTAATTGAGAAAACCAGGATGTACAATGAAAAAGTTCTGGTGAGTGCCTTACATTAGAGCACAGATTCTAAAATTGTATGGTCAATCATAAAAGCTATTTTTTTCAATTTCTTTTAACAAATTTCAACAATGAGAGCAGTATTAAAGCAATGGTCATCTACCCTAAAGTATTGAGCAGGCGGTGTAGCATCAGATCCCAAAGATAGTCAGTCTTTTCTTTCTTATGAAGAAAGGTCTTTGAATATTTATAAGTTCAAAGATAAATGATAATAATCTAACAAATTTTAGTGAATGTAGAGTGAAGAGAGTACTCATTGGAATGATAATTGTCCCTTCTTCCGCAGAAACATCCAAGTGATCCCCAACAGCAGCAGTGTCCTTAATGGTACTTGAATCTAAAAATTTGGCATTTTCACCATCATTATCTTCCAAAGCTTGGTCAGGCTCTTCAGCTATAGGAGACTCGGGAAAAGGATCATCTTCAAGTAGACCTTCCAAAGTTGCTTTGGTTTTTGAAGTATAAACTGTCTCTACAGGAGACTCGTGAACAGGAATTCTATCCACCACCGATACATGTTGAGTGGCAGTCGCTCGCATCAAAAAGTTCATTTTCCCTCAAAACTTGTCTGCAATATGCAAAAGCATAGCTTATCAACTGGAAAAAAAAAAAAAAAAGAATAACCTACCGACCAAACATCACAAAATCAGCATAAACAGTTCAATTGGATTGAACATGAGACACGAGTCAAATAGAAGTACACGCACACAAAAAATGTAATGGCCATATGAAATCACGTTACTTGTGACTACAAAGACGCGAATCGATTTCGGATCCAATAGATACGAAGCTTCGGAAAATAAAAAGTTAATGGAGATGAGAGTGAGATGGTGACCTGATCGTAAGATCAAACCGGGAAGTCGCCGGAGATATGAAGGAGAAGAAGTGAGAAAGAGCGAGAGGAAGAGAAAGTTCCGGGCTTGGCAATGGTGCCCGGCTTCGATCTGAATTGTGAATCCGGTGAAAGGCTGTTCTTTTATTCGGGCCTCGGGTTCGGATCTAAACCCAAAATTCGTTTTTCAGGTGGGGTCTGTCGGATACGATAGTTTCGTTTTTATTTTTTTGTTATTTTTAATTTTTTAATAAAAATAAAATTTTGATTTTCGTGATAACAAATAATAATTACATATTAAATAAAATTTAAAGATAAATTTTTAATTAAATAAATTTATTGTAAAT
>JANIHY010000001.1:3470570-3482366 GCA_027479065.1 Erythroxylum brevipes
CGGTTCACAACGTTCATTATCTGTTCATGCATTTATGCATGCAGTGCAAATGTCCAGTCATTCTAGTCAGATGGCTAATAAGCCCATTTATCACAGTTCTGTATCAGTCAAAAGCCCAATTTATCAAAAGCATGTATTCCTATCCTCAATATCCATGTAATCATACAATTCACGTTTTCAAGTAATTCACACATAGCATTTAACACTTAATAATTGAGGAACCAACTAGGTTACTCACCTGTAACTTCCTAGCTACTGCCTGGAAGTTCCAGCAATGTCCGTGGAATGGCGATCCAACGGTGCCTCTATAATAATTAGAATAAGACCCCATTACTAGATACTCAGTTAAAACAATTCAATGCTGCATAAGTCTTCATGAAAAGTATGTATGATGCATATTCATGATTTTTCGGCGCTATACCCCAATTTCGCTATCTCTTGCCTCATAACCAGAATTCACTATTTATTAGATCAATAGTATCCATCGATTTCATAAATCTCCTATTTAAGCCCCAATTATCAATATACAATTCTTAGATTCAATAGGAAATTATAACCGCCTCTCTTTCTATAATTTAGACCACACCAAATTAAAATTCTAACTTTCACTCAATTCTTCAATTGTAGACCTCTTTCTCTAGTTCATAACGAGTCGAGAATCATCTCAATTGGAGGTCTACACTAAAAGTTATGACCCAAAAACTAAAACAATCTTTCAGAAAATTCGCCTCCTCGCCGCGACGTAGGAGCCCTCGTCGTGGCGTGCAACAAGTCGCTCACCGCGGCGTGGGAACGCTCGCCGCGGCGAACAGCTCCCATTCCCTCGCCGCGACGCCCACCATCGCCTCGTCGCGGCGCAAATATTATTCGCTCACCGTGGCGCCTCGGTCTGCTCGTCGCGGCGAGCACGAAATTGCTCGTCGTGGCGAGGCCACATGCAGACGTCGCGACGTGCGAGCCATCTTCTTCTTCTCCGATCGCTTCTCCACCATTTTCTCTTTCTAAAACCTCCATTAAACACCCTAAACTACTCAATCTTTTGCAATAAATACCATTAATGCATCAAACAACCATACATAACAACATTTAAACCATCAAACTTACCAAATCAAGCTCAAAGTCGTAAGCCCTAAAAACCTCCGAAAATCGATTTTCACCTCAAGTAACGATGGAGATCTCCCACAGCCATTCATTTTCACCAAGATTCCTAGTTGATCTTTAGCCACAATGAAGGAGGAACAAGAGAAATCTCCAAGGGGAAAGGTCGAGATCGTCGACGGGGAGAGAAGAGAAAGGAGAAAAGGGAATTTGCCTATCTCCAATTTCAAAACCATATATATATATATACAAGGGTTAATTTTTAACTATAGATCAAAGTCCTCAAATTCGTTAAATTTCAGTCTCTAAATTTCGATGGCTCAACATAAAAATTCCTAAACTCATAAATCTAAATTTTCCAAGCCATTTGCCAGTCAATTTCGGAACCGGAATCTAAATCATCAGTCTCCATGTCAATTTCTCGGTCCGAACATATAACTCTAAAAATTCCAGAAAAATTCCTATAAATCTTCAAAAATGTAAAACACTCGATCCTATACTCCAATTTCAATTTCCAATTCCTTAAAATTAAATTCTCACTCTAATTTAACTATACAACCTAATTATGTCATAAATTCCAATAAATCATAATTAAACCTAATTATCTCAACAATTCACATACAATTTCACAAACACAATTAAATGCCGGAAAATAACTTGAATGCATGTACCTATCAATGCATGTGCAATTAATTCACTCCTCTATAATTAGAGGTCGATGAATGATCAATCAGTAAAATGCAGTATGCAATCTTATTCCATCCCAATTACCAATATGCCCTCACATCGGTAACGGAATGTTACAAGTGATCCTTCATGGATGTGACATGTGAGGTACAAACATTTTAATTTTAAATCTTAGGGAGAGAAAAAGATGGTGTGATGCCCTTTAAGTATAGACCATCCTAAATAACTATATGAGGTATGCTTGTTTAACAATCATTTAAGGAAAAAAAACTTCTTAGATCAATTTCAACAGCTACCAAGCCACTCCAACTTGTTCGTGCAAATTTTTGTAGTTCCAGCAATCCTTTATCTTTTGGTAAAAATCTTACTTTATTTTCATTATTAATGATTATAGGAGAAAGATGTGGGAAATTTTTTTAAATGCAAGTCTCAATCTTTTAATTCATTTTCAAAAAAATTTATATACCTAATCATAAAGGGCTATACTTCCACTATATACTTAAGACCATCATCATCGTAATATTCTAGTGGTTGTATGAAATCCTTATCACTTTCACCTTTAGTCTCAATCTCCCCATCAAATCTTATGATAATTTTCATTTTATTAAGACATTATGATGCTATTTTTCATATTCCTAAATAATTTAATGCCATAAGAATGAGTTTAGGTTTCATATTTACCATCCATTTTACTAAGCACTTCCCCTCCTTCTTTAGGTGGTTCAGCTTTGGCTTTAGGAGTAGCCTTGATATTATTTTACTAACTCATTTTCTATAATGATGAATCAGAACTTTATTTTTAATGGTTTTCCTTTCTTTTTAATTATCTTTTTACTGTTATGATCATATGAAATATATCTTTTAGCTCCACAAAATGTTACAATTCTACCACAACAGTAATCTCATAATTTAAACCATTTAGAAATCTAGTCATAGTCACTTCCTTTTATATCAGTTCAAATAACACAATCTCCATCTCTTTGTTATATTCCTTAACACCTTTTGACTATTGAGTGAAACATTGTGATTTTTTAAACAAATTCCTATAATAGTGATTTGCTTTATCCTCATGATCACCTTCATATCTTCCTAGTTGTTAATACGCCTCTTATAGTTCCTTCGCCTATTTGATACAAGTTAATTCCACCAAATAATAGCATAGCCAATACACTTAATAACAATAAGTTTTACCTTTTTCTCTTTGGTGTAATAGTGGTAGTCAAAAATTAGCTCTATCTTCTTTTCTTGCCACATCATATTCATTCGTTCAAAATATGATTGCATAACTTAAAGCATGAATGTATCATCCTACCTTCCCCTTGCAACTCTATCTTAATCAGACATTATTCAATTTATAAAATAATGTTAATATTAATCTTACAATACTCCCTCACGTGTTTCTCTCAATTGTGTTACTTAATTCACTTCTTTTTTGCTACAAAATTTTGGCATTTCTTTATTAATATTGCTCACACAATTTTGTACCACCAATTTTCTATTTTTATTTCTTTATTAAACTAAATAAAACATTGAGGAATAAATTGAATATTTCAAATCTTGATAGAGGTAAGGACAAGTAAGAAGCAATAAAAAATTAAAAATCAAAGGATTATGAATAATCGAAACGAAGTATAAATTATAATCATTTTTGTACTTGAACAACAATCCTAAATTTCAAGCATGATAAGAATATTTTCAGCAAGACTTTTAATTGTTAGAAGAATGGAATCAAATCTTTTCAAAACATATTATGAAAGTATGAAATGCAAAAACACATTTTCCTATCAGAGCTTGAACCAATTATTGATTATTTATTTCTAAGAACTTAATCAAATCTTTCTAAAATAAATTGAGAAAATATTAAGGCTTAAATGCTTTCGATAACAAATGTTGATCAATTGTTGATTAGTTCTTTCAATTTTTAAAAACTTGAAGCAAATAAATGAAACTAGTAAAAATGAAAAATAAGCAATATAATTTCTAAAAGATATCAATTGAAAAGGGAGATAGAAAAATGTAAAAAGAAGATAAAGAAGGAATTAATGAAAAAATATCTTGACCTAATAAATATATGGAATCATAAACCAAAGATTAAAAAAAAAAGTATTCCCCATAGTTATAAAAAACTAGAACCAAGAGTGTAAGATTATTTAAATGAAACAAGTAAATAATTGATAAATTTGAAAATTTCTTTAAAGAACCAAAGAAAACTCTCTCAATTTTAAGCTTGAATTAAACTAACTGATGCTCAGCTTTTAGTTTAGCTTAATTCAACATGTGTAGTCACTTCTCTCATGACATTATTAAGCATACCTTAAAGCCTTTTCTTCTTTGCTTGGGTAATTGGTTTGTTTGGCAAACTTAAAGGATAACAAACAACTTCATTCTTATTATACCTTATGAATAAAATAGCTTAATACTTTATACATAATTAAAAATATGAATAAAATAAATATTAAAAAATTCATTCCTCTAACTTTCACCTAAATGAAAGTCTAAGTTAAGAGTGGCATTAGTAGCCAGTGAAATTGTAACTTAACTGAGTAATCGGAGATATTTATAACAAGATATTTACTTTTCGATCGAAAAGATAGGATTACGTTTCAAAAAAATCTCATCCTCAACAAAAAATTTGAAAAGTATTTGTTTAATTTGTTTTTGATATTTTTTATTAAGTGCTTATGAGTACAAATTTATTATTTAATTATGTTCTAATTTTTAAAGGATTGTTAATTTAGGTTAACTAAATTGAAAGTTAATTTAAGTATTTAGAGTCTTAAATAGTTGAAGAATAATGTATCTAGGTGGATGATAAGTACTTTTAATTACTATGATGTACTTATTAAACTTCCCTAGAATTGAGAATTCATTAGGTTAATGGTGATTGAGATTGATTTGCTTAAGAACAAATAAAATTCTATGTATAGGGATAATTGATATGTATTAAAAAAAATACACCGTTTTCTTAGTATTTTACTATATTTTTATCCAAATTAATTTGGTTTAATTGATTTTATGTCTTTTTTAGGTAATTATAGAAGAAGTTACTTGAGAAAGGAAATATCTAAAAATGGAGAAGATTTTATAGCAAAACATGAAGAGAACACCATTGTTGGTTGAACATGGCTTAAGACAAGATTGTGTCTTAGCTTGTGTTCAGTTCAAATATCTTAACAAAAATATATATGGATTAAGATATGGACATGCCTGAACTTGTATCACTCTCCAAAATTTTAATAGAAATAATGAAATATATACGTTCTAAGACACAATCATTCCTAGACCATGCATATGACAGATAAAAATCATAAAAAAGTGTCAATTTTAGATTTAAAATCCTTTTCACTTTTCTTTCATTCTAGACTTTAGTTTTCACTAGAGTCAGGAGGCACCTATCTAAGGAGAGACCATAAAAACACATATGAAAGTTGTTTTCAATAGAGAGTAAAAGTCATTCCAAAGAATTGAACACCAACAAATGATAGAGATTTTTATCAGGAGATACTTTAGAAAGAGTTTTGCCTTCCTTTCAAATGTTGTTTTTGTATTTTCAAAGATGATTTAATGCTAAATAATTTTATATATAGATTTGATGATATCTTAATGAATTTTTGTTTATTTTGATTCAATTTTCAATAGAAGTTTCTATGCTTGAGATTTATATATATTGTTCTTAATGTTGACCACATACAAGCGAGAGCTTAGTATTTATATATATTGTTCTTAATGTTGACCACATACAAGCGAGAGCTTAGTTTTAATTTATCTATATGTAGATGTAGTCGAGAGCACCTGTGTGTAAAATATCATTGGTACACATTAAGAATTTAATCGGGATATAGAGAAAGACTTTCATGATACTTCTGGTATTATAATAACTTTTGTAAGGTTTCAAGGAACTTAATGCATTTTAAGAAAAGATAATCAAATAGAGATATTAATTAATCTATTTAGGACTATATGGATGTACATCAAAAGGTAGCAGATCATTGCACTAGAATTCTGGTCGATCCAAACGATATAATCCTTTTAATTGAATAAGCTTACAAGATAAAGTTGTGGAGAAATCCAGTTTAAAATATTTCTTAATATTGATATTCTTTTTATCATTGTACAAGTAAACACTTTTCAAGTAATAAGTTTTTTTATAAAGATAAGTAATGATTTATTAAATAAAAAAGGTGGATAGTACAGTTTTTGTTGCAAGACTACTCTTACAGATAGAGCTTGTAAAAAAACAAGCTAAATATCCAACGTTTAGAACCTAGCATCAGCCTTTTCTATATTCTTAATCGTTGTCTGATTCGGTTAGAAGTGAAGAGTAGATAAGAAGCTGACATAGTTGCCATTCTTAACATGAGGTGGAACTCCATCCAGTTGTATTTATATAATCTTCTGATTTTCTTTGTGTTTCGCATCTCCAGATAAAACACACTAACATAGCAAAGCTAGTCTTGAACACTTTTTGATCTCCTTTGTAGTTTCCAGTTTAACTCATAATTTATCAAATAGTGAAAAAAGGAAAAGAAGTTTGTAATATTACTCTAAATAATAAATTGTGGGATGTTGACTTGATTATTATGAAGAACATAGCTCCCCTTATAAGTTTGTTAAGAATTATTGACTCAAACGGGAAGTCATCCTTGGGGTATATATATATGACGATGTGTACAAGGCTCACAAAACAATTATAAAATTTTAAAGGAAAGGAGAAATTGTACAAGCCTTATATAGATATTATTGACTGACGATGGGATAAATATCTTACTGAAAGGATCTACTTAGTAACTTATTTTCTCAATCCTTATTATTTTATTAAGAAGGAGAAGTGAAGAAGTTAATGGAAATACTTTAAATGAAAGCATAGTTTATGAGTCTTTAAGTAGCATCGGAAAATTTGAAACTTTTGACAATGATGAGATGCAACCTCCTTTAGAAATACTATTTTAATTTTTATTCTTATTTTAAGTTTTATATTAGACTTAGATTTATTTATTATCGATTCATCATATAATAATATACATTGTTGAATTTTTATTTCAATAAAATATTTTATTTTTACTTCTTATTTATTATATACCGGTTTAGCGGTTCAATACCGATTGAATCTTTAAACCTGAAACCTTTCCTTTAATCGATTTGATGTCCGGTCTGGTCTTATTTTATATTTTAAATAGAGCCACAAACTTATGGATTTGATATTAAATCCAATTTAACCCAATAACTTCTTTTCCAAGTGGAAGAAAAGTAACTCCCATATTTTCGTTTCTTTTTAGATTCTAATTTCCTAATTCATTACTACACTTAATTCTTTATACTTGATTGTTTCTCAAAACAAGTTGGTTCGCTAGTTGGGGCAAACTGATACTGTTTTGTGCTTTCATAAGTTAATCTCAATGGTTTCCATTATCATGGTAGTGACCGTAGCAAAGATTAGCTTGCTAGAGATGAGGGCAGTTACTTGGTGGGAATGAATTAGAACCTACAGTTTGACCTTCTTGCCTCACAGGAATACCATTAGTTTGAGTATGTTTCACCATCTTCAAGTAACACACTGAAATTTATCACATATCCTTCATATTCCAACATTTTTCTCTTCAAAAACAACATAATTACTAACTAGTAACTTCTTTGGTAAGTGCACTATAACCCATAAAAATGTATTTTGTGTTGTTGCCATCTAGTTTTTTGTTTTATGGAATGGAATATGCACAAATCCAGCATACTTGCCCATACCAAGTTTCAAATAGTACATGTTGTATAGATTGCTTCTGCCTAGAAATTATTTGGTATACTTTTAGCTTTCATTGTCCTCTTTGCCATCTCCATAAGGCTGCAATGTTTCCTCTCAATATAATTATATTTTGACATTCAAAGCATGCTTTTCATTATAGGCAAGAGAAAAAAATCTTATTATATATTTGCTAGCAAGATTTACTTTTATTATCTTAAAAAATATAGCAAGTAAAATCTTAAAAAAGAGAGAGTGACCATTTGACATAAATTGCTTCATACCTAAAATGTTTGAATATGAAATCCATGATATACAATACATTATGAATGCATTTCAAGAGAAGAAACTTAGCATTATACTGTTAAGTGAAGAGGACTTCACTTCTATTAATTTTGATGATCATCAAATAATAATAATATTAACACCAGACGAAGCGCAATAATAATTGAAGCGCAACACCAAAAGAAATGGAACAACAGACAAAGCGCAACACCAAACGAAACATGATACCAGACGATGCGGAATAACAAATGAAACATAATAACAAAAAAAGTATTATTTTAGATGATACAAAAAGAAGATATTCTAAAACGTCAATCAGTTAGTTAGTTGGAATTAGTTACATGACTCAACTAATAACGGTTTCTAGAAGATTCAAGAAGCAATTTCTCAATAAGACAGTTGGAGACTTAGGATATAAATACTAGTTCGAGTCGAAGACTAAGATAACATTTTTACAAGAGAGCAAATTTGACTGTACAATACTTAGAGAAATTATGTATTGAAAGTACGAAAGAAGTGAGCGAATACATCTGTAACGTGAAGCTCAAAAATATCTTTCCTAAAGAAAGAAAGAAAGGCTAGAGCCTGGAGAGGGTAAGATAGCAGATAAAGAATACTTTGTAAGAGAGACCTGAAGAGACTCTGTAAGTGTAGAAAAAATACTTGTAAAGTTGAAGGGTATAGTGAAATCTCAGACAAAATTTGAGGATTGGACATAGCCTAAGGTTTGTGGTAAATCAATATAAAATCGCGACGTCTATTCTCTAACCCTTATCTTTTAATTGTTTTGTTGTTAGACGAGTAGATAATATTGCTTGTGATTGCATTACTTATCAACTTTAGCAAAGTGTTTTTGTAATCATCTGAATTTTGTAAAGAAATTCAAGAAATCTAGAAAGATTAATATTTTCGAAAAGATTACATAATTCAACCCCCTTCTTGTGTATTTTACATATTACACCTCATTTCTATATTAACAAGTGATTTACTTCAGTTACTATCAGAGCAAGGTTTCCAAGAAACACTGTTACGAAGTGAGGACAAAGATCTATGGCTGAATCACATGTTTTTATAGCTGAAGATGCCTCGATCACAAGACTTCCTATGTTCAATGGTGAGGATTATCATTGTTGGAAGGACAGGATGCGACTTTTTATAGAATCCACACATATTGATCTTTGGGATATCATCGAGAATGGTCCATATACACCAAGAAACGACGAAGGCAATATCATCTCTCGTGACAAATGGTCAGCCTATCATAAAGCAGATTTCAGTTAAACTCTAAGGCCAAGTTTTTTCTAAGTTGTGCCCTAAGCAGAAGTAAATATGATCAAGTTCATGGATACGTATATGCAAAGGAAATGTGGGATACATTAGCCATTACACATGAAGACACAAATCAAGTGAAAGAGTCCCATATTAGTATTCTTGCTCATCAGTATGAGCTGTTTAAGATGAAAGATGAGGAGACTATCAATCAGATGTTTGGACAATTTCAAACAATCGTTAACGGACTTAAAGCTTTTGGGAGAATCTACAATAATCAATATCATGTCAGAAAAATCCTCAGAAGTCTTCCTAAAAGATGAAGACCCAAAGTTACGGCAATACAAGAGGCCAGGGACTTAAGTAAGTTGAAACTAGATGAATTGCTCGGTTCACCGAAGATACATGAAGTAGAGCTTGATGCAAAAGATAAACCTAAAAGAGATGAATCTATCACATTAAAAGTTAGTCAGAAGAATCAAAAGAACTAGAAAAACAGAAGCACATCTTCAAAAGCATTAAAGATTGAAGAAATCAAGAATGATGATTCCAGTGAATCTGATCAAGAATTAAGTGAAGATGATGATGAACTATCCTTCATTTCAAGAAAGATTAGGAGGATGTGGAAAAAGAAAGTGAAGGGAAATAAAGACTTTTCTTTTAAGAAGAATAGCAAAGACGAAGCTAAGAATGAGAAAACTTCTATCATCTGCTATGAATGCAAAAAATCAAGACATTACAAGTTTGACTGTCCATTGTTCAAAAGAAAATAGAAGAAAAGAAAAGAAAACTAAAAAGGCATGATGGAAACTTGGGAAGATTTGGATTCATAAAAATTTGACTCCGATTCAGAAGCATCAGAACAAGCAAATATATGATTAGTAGCTAAAAAAGAATGCGAGGATGAAGTAACTTCTAACTTTAATGATCTGAGGCGTATTTAAAATTGTTCGAAGATTCACATGCTATATTAAAACAATATAGGATTTTGAAAAAGAAATTTGTTGAAAGCTTGAAGAACACGAAAGTGTTAGAAAAAGAAAACGTCTGTCTTAAGAAATAAGTAGACGATACGAAAAAGAAAGTAACTGTAGATAAATCTAAGGAAATTAATCAATTGAAACAAAGGACTAATAGTTTTTCAGCAGATTTATCAACATTTATTGAAAGTACAAAAATGATGAATGATATGATTGAAAAATATAGACAGCCAAAGGATAAGAGTGGTTTAGGGTTTACTAATAGTAATGTTTGTCATAATAAGAGTTTTATTCCTAGTAGAAAGAAAAAGAAACAATATTCTTATTATTCGAGGACTAATTGTAAGTTTAACCCCAAGGACCTAAGAAAATATAGGTATCTAAGAAAGACATAATATATACTACAGATCTCCTTTCTTGGAAAAAGCAACCAACACCAATGGTACTTGGATAGTGGATGCTCGCGACACATGACAGGAAGAAGGTCTATGTTCCTAGACCTCCAAAATAAGCAGAGAAGATCAGTAACTTTTGAAGACAACCAGCAGGGTAAAATAGTTGGAATTGGCAAAATTGGTAAAGATTCATTTGCATCTATTGATAACGTTCTGTTAGTTGAAGGATTAAAACATAATCTAATTAGTGTAAGTCAATTATGTGATTTTGGCTTTGAAGTACCCTTTAATCAAAATTCTTGTGTAATCAAAAAACAAGAACACTTCTGTATTCTTTTCTACCAAGAGACGAAACAATCTCTATAAGATTAATTTAGATGAATTGAAAAGTCAAAATATTTCATGTTTTATATCAACAGATGAGGAAAAACTGATTTGGCATAAAAGCTAAGTCATGTTAGTTTTAAACATATTTCTAAGTTGGTTAGACATGATTTGGTAAGAGGATTACCAACAATAAGTTTTAACAAAGATTTTTTTGTGTGTGAGTTGTCAAAAAGGAAAAAAAGTTAAAACATCTTTTTCTTCTAAAAATGTTGTAACTTCGTCTAGACCTCTAGAGTTGTTACATATAGATTTGTTTGGTCTATCTAGAACATTAAGTTTTGGTGGAAAGAAGTATGATCTCGTAATTATTGATGACTTCACTAGATTTTGTTGGATATTATTTTTATCACATAAAGATGAATCTCTTATGTGCTTTAAAGTTCTATTCAAAAAGTTACAAAATGAAAAAAGAATTTCTATTGTGGAAATTAGGAGTGATCATGATGGAGAATTTGAAAATGAAAAATTCAAAATGTTTAGTGAAGAGAATGGAATTTTTCATTATTTCTCTGCTCCTAGAACTCCACAACATAATGGAATTGTAGAAAGAAAGATGAGGACGATTCAGGAAATGGCAAGGACTATGCTATGTGAAACGAATCTTCTTAAGTATTTCTGGGCAGAAGCTGCAAATACAACTTGTCATATTCAAAATAAAGTACTTTTACGACCTATATTAAATAAAACTTCATATGAGTTATGGAAAGGAAAAAAGCCAAATATCTCTTACTTCTATCCTTTTGGTTGCAAATGCACTATATTGAATGCAAAAGAAAAATTGGATAAATTTGATTCTAAGATCAATTTAGGAATTTTTATAGGATATTCAATTTCTTCTAAAGCTTATAGAGTTTATAATCTTGTTTCTAAATCTGTTGAAGAATCTTTGCATGTTAAGTTTGATGATGATTCTCATCCAGATAGAAGAGACGATTCTGATGATGAAACTCTATCTGCTCCCTTA
>JANIHY010000001.1:3482466-3493175 GCA_027479065.1 Erythroxylum brevipes
AGGACAGCAGTAGTTGACTCCTAGCTCCAGAGTTAGATTTTTCTTGCCTTGTGGATCATTGGCACGAGAAGCTATGGCACACAGGTCGGTCAGCTGGGATCGTTTTGAGGATGACCTAACTTAGGCTTTTATTTCAGTTTCTTTTGGAGTATTGTGTTTAGACCTCGGAGAACTGTTAGATTTGTACATTCTGTTTTTAAGAAATGAAATGAGAAAAGTATTTTGGTTTTAAAAATTTAGTGAAATTTGATATTACGATTTTATTATATCGATGCCATGTGGATTATAGAAATGATCGTTCGTAGTGCACCCGTATCGTAGGTTATGTATCGGAATGACCCACGGGCGTTCTGGTGCGTACCCTACTGTAAGAGGGTGCTACACTAAATCTGTTGAAGGATCTATGCATGTTAAATTTGATGATGGTTCTCATCTAGATAGAAGAGACGATTCTAATGATGAAACTCTATCTGCTCCTTTAATCAACAACCTAGACATGTCACCACCAAATGATCTACCTGATAAGGTAGAAGATATTTCTAAAAACTTTAGTCTTAGAAAAGATTGGAAGTACAAATCTTCTCATCTAGAAAACCTGATCATAGGAGAAACATCAGAAAGAGTGAGAACTAGGTCTAAATTTAGAAGAGAGGCAAATGTAGCTTTTGTTTCTGAATTAGAACCTAAGAAAATTGATGAAGGTCTTCAAGATGAAGCTTGGATTTTAGGCATACAAGAGGAGTTAAATCAATTTATAACGAACAAAGTTTGGTCTTTAGTTCCTAGACCACCCAATAAGTCTATCATAGGAACCAGATGGGTATTCAAAAATAAACTAGATAAATCAGAAAGAGTAAACCGTAACAAAGCTAGATTAGTAGCTCAAGGCTATAATCAACAAGAAGGAATATACTATAATGAAACCTATGCTTCTGTAGCTAGACTAAAAGCTACTAGGATTTTACTTGCATATGTTGTTTGTCATGATATAAAACTGTTTTAAATGGATGTGAAAAGTGTCTTTTTGAATGGTTTTATAGATGAAGAAGTTTATGTAAAACAATTTCCTAGTTTTGAAGATACCGATAAACCAAATTATGTCTATAGACTTCATAAAGCTTTGTATGGATTAAAACAAGCACCTCGTGCTTGGTATAATCATCTAAGTTCATTTTTTATTAGAAATGACTTTATTAGAGGACAAGTAGATAAGACTCTGTTTAGAAAATGTATTAAAAATGATTTCATTGTAGTACAGATATATATAGATGATATTGTTTTTGGTGCAACTTTTAAGAAGCTATGTTCCAATTTTGAAAATCTTATGAAAAGTGATTTTGAAATAAGGATGATGGGTGAATTGAAATTCTTTCTTGATTTAAAAATTAAGCAAACTGAAGAAAAGATTTTTATTCATCAACAAAAATATATCAAAGAACTGTTAATCAAATATAAAATAGAGAAGATCAAACCTATGTCAACTCCTATGCATCCTTCAATCGTTTTATCTAAGGATGAAGCAGGTAAGAAGGTTGATAAAACCCTTTTCAAAGGAATTATTGGTTCTTTACCAGATTCTACTGATCTTTGTTTAATGTATGAGAAAGGTAAAGATTTCAGGTTAATTAGCTACTGTGATGTTGATTATGCTAGAGATAGGATTGATAGAAAAAGTATAAGTGGAGGTTGTCACTTTCTTGGTGATAATCTAATTTCTTAATCAAGCAAGAGGTAAAATTCAATTGCTCTATCTACTACAAAAGCTGAATACATATTAGTTGCAAGTTGTTGTTTATAGACGTTATGGATTAAGTATCAGTTTGAAGATTACTCCATACAAGAAGATCAAATTCCAATCTTCTGTGACAACATAAGTGCTATCAATCTATCAAAGAATCTAATACAACACTCGAGAGCAAATCATATTGAAGTTAGATATCATTTTATACGAGACTATGTACAGAGAGGAATCATCAATCTACAATTTGTTGAGACGAATCGATAATGGGCGGATATCTTCCCTAAACCTTTGTGTGAAGATGGATTCAAGGAAATCAGACTGAACTTAAATATGGTAATGTTGAATGATCATTAGTCTGACACGTCATGACCTAGACGTTTCATACAAAGAAGAAGATAAAAAATCATAAGTTTTCAAGTAAAGAGTAACGATAAGTTAAGAATGGTAACTTTTCGAGAGTAGGTATAAGAAGGAAATCTTCTCAAGATTTTAAAATACCTTCTACTTTAGAATTTTCTTGAAATACTTTGAAACCGACTTGCTTAGTGCTCTCAACCAAGACTTTTCAATACTTGTTCTAAGCTTCAAGTTCTTTTCATCTCATATTCTTACTTTTAGATACTAACATTGCTCCTTTGAGCGAAATACATTTGTGTGTTTAGTTTTTATTTGTTACATATCATAAATGGAGCAATCACTTATCTATGGGAGACATGTTGATTTCATCTCCTTGAAGGAAAATCATATGGACATTGAACCAGAAATTGAAGTAGTTGGCTGAAAAAGCTTTTTCAAGGTTCATGAAAAGGTCTATTTGAATGAGATATATGAGTTTTGGAAGAATGCAAAGGTGGTAGACGACACCTTAGTATCAATGATAGATGGATTATCGGTTATCGTGACATAAGATACTATCGAAAGGGTCAGTGGGTGTCTTAATATTGGACTAAAGTTGTTTAACAATACAAATGGATTACTTAAGGTCGTGTAGATAGAATGCACATTAATCGACAGCTATATGGAAGTAATGATCTAAAAGTTAAGAAGGCTTCAACCCTTATTCCGAAGGCTAGAGTTCTACATTCACTGCTTCTTCATTGTGTTCTACCAAGATTAGGCTCGAAGGACGTTCTGATAATGAACGATGAACATTGTTTGTTTCAGCTACTGAATCATCAATCCATTAATCTTCCGTACTTGATTTTGAAGTACATGATGAAGTCAAAGGGAGATTTTAGCTCTTTAACTTATGGAATATTGCTAACAAGGATTTTTAGGGAATCTGAAATCATTCTCGACAGAGGTAACAGGGTAAAGATGGATGTGAAGATCATTATTAATGCCACTATTATTAACATAATGGGGGATAAAGTTTGAAGATGAAGCGGATATAGGTTCTACACCGAAAGCAAGGTCTGAGAGGGAGCTTATAGCAAGACAAGGCAGTAGTGAACATGGTACGTCTGTAAGAAAAACAAAACCTCGATCAACAGGAAGAACATCCGTAAAAGAAAAGATTGAGAAATCGTCTGATGTACCAATAAAAACTAAGACGATTCTACAAAAAAAGAAAAGTCGGGTTCAACAATCATCACAACAAATGTCATTGAAGAGAAAGGCAAAGACACTTCAATCAAAAAAATCCAAACAGTTAAGAAGGTCACCAAGACTATTGACCTTACGACAACAAGAACAGAAGAAGCGGAAATCTTTGATTCTTGATGGAGAGTTTGAAAAGCAAGAGAAAAGATAGCAACCTACCAAATCAATTGTCTCTATTTTGCAAAGCCAATCAACAAAATCATCTGGAGAGACAAAAATTAAAAGGAAGTTAGTATTTGAGAGGAAGGAGCCTCAACAACAACTTTCTTTTAAACCGGTAGAAGAACAAAAGAAGGTAAAGCCTAGTCAAAAAAAATTTCTTCATTTGATGTTCAACAGAAGGTGAAGATAATTGAACACCAATTAGAACCTTACAATTCTTCTCAACCAATCAACAAAAAGGATTTGAGAATGAAGATTATAGAAGAATCAGTACCTGTTAAAAGCAGAAGCTCAATTATTATCAGAGAATCTTTTGAAAAAGTCAATCAAGGTACAAGTCGAACCTATACTGATTAACGATCAGACAATACATCTTCTAACTCATGAAGAAGGAAGACTATATGGTATTCTGCGAGATGAGAAGGTAGAACCATATCCAGTGAAGATTTCAAAGGATCGGTATACAATCTATCCGATTATGAGCAAAACATTGATAAAAATTATGCCAAACATACAACCAAGATTTTCAACCCTCGTGAGAAACGAAGAAAAAGGGAAAAAGAAGATGTTTCCTGAAGGAAATGAAGATGATCTTACAGAAGAGAAAATTCAAGTAGCTGTTAAGAACATAGATGATGCATGTAATGCAAGTCAACCTAGAGGTATCTATGTTTCACATCACATTTCAACCATAGATGAAAACTTCAAGGTACTTGGCAAAGTGACAGAAGGACAGTACAGAAGTATCACAGTTGAAAGTATCAATTTCAATTTAGAAACCTTTGTGCATTTGATCATACATTTCAGACTCTTAGGTTTCATACCTTTAGTTAAAGATGTGTTACACCTTTTTGGGCAATCAATTATAAAACTACCTAGACCTGATGATCTTGATCTCCTAAAAAGAAAGCAACCTTTCAGTCTACCCTCAATCAAAATCATAGAGTTAGACGTTTTACCTTCAGAACTGCCTGTTGTTGAAAACCTTCATCCACTTAGTGCATACAACAAGATCCTACTGTTAATCAAGAGTTCTTGAAGCATTTCATAAATTAGACAGAAGCAAGTCACAAACAGAAGGAAGTACAGGAAGTCTTAGCAAAAGAAATTGAGGAAATTCATACTAAGGTTGATGAACTAGCTGACTCAGTGGGTAATCTTCATGAGGAAGTAGCACTACTAAGGGTTACTATTGAACAAGACCTCAAAATGATCCACATTGACATGCAACGAATGTTTTCTAAAATTCTGAAGCATCTACGATGAGTTATCTTTTTTATAAATAACAAATAAGGGGAGAAAAAGTGGAGAACAAGAAGAGAAGATAAAAAACATTGTATATATCTTGTATGCATTTCTTATGTTTTTTTCTTTATTTATTATTCATCTGAAAACTATTCGTCTATTCATCTATGGATATCATTTTATCTTCTAAATGTATGATTATTTGTTATCATCAAAAAGGAGGAGATTGTTAAGTCAAGAGGATTTCACTTCTATTAATTTTGATGACAATCAAATAATAATAATATTATAAATGTATAAAATATTTTGATAAGTTTGTTAAGTGTGCAGAAAAATGTAAGTAATACTTAGTCAACCCAAAAGATGCGTGGTCAACACCACACGATATATCAATAACAGACGATACATCAACAACAGATTATACGTCAACAACAGACGATAGATCAACACTAGACGAAGAGCAACAACAGACGAAGTATAACCGCAGATGAAACGCAACACCAGACGAAGCGTGATACCAAACGAAGCAAAATAACAAACGAAACGTAATAAAAAGAAGTATTATTCCAGACAATAAAAAAAAGATGATATTCTTGAACGTCAGTTAGTTAGTTAGTTGGAGTTAGTTATAGGACTCAACTAATAATGATTTCTAGAAGATTCAAGAAGCAGTTTCTCAGGAAGACAGTTAGAGACTTAGGCTATATATACTAGTTCGAGTCGAAGACTAAGATAACATTTTTACAAGAGAGCAAATTTGATTGTACAATACTTAGAGAAATTCTGTATTCAAAGTGCGAAAGAAGTAAGCGAATACATCTGTAACGTAAAACTCCAAAATATCTTTCCTAGAGAGAGAAAGAAAGGCTAGAGCCTAGAGAGGCTAAGATAGCAGATAAAGAATACTTTGTGAGAGAGAGACCTGAAGAAGCTCTGCAAGTGTAGAAAGAATACTTGTAAAGTTAAAAAGTATAGTGAAATCTCAGACAAACTCTAAGGACTAGATGTAGTCCAAAGTTTGAGGTGAACCAGTATAAAATCGCAATGTCTATTCTCTAACCCTTATCTTTTAATTTTCTTGTTGTTAGACGAGCAGATAAAATTACTGGCGATTGCATTACTTATCAACTTTAGCAAAGTATTTTTGTAATCATTTGACTTTTGTAAAAAAATTCAAGAAATCTAGAAAGATTAATATTTTTGAAAAGATTACACAATTCAACCCCCTTCTTGTGTATTTTACATATTACACCTCATTTCTATATTAACAAATGATTTACTTCATATGCTACCCTTTTTTTGCTACACATACAATTCAATCACCCATTGTAATTCTGCTAGTCATCGTCTCACTAAAATTAGTGACAGCAAGCAAAAAAAAGTTTCTCAATTTCATCCTTCTTTTTTCTTTGGCCTAAGTTAACTTGTTTTTCGTTAAGTCTACAAAATTTTTTGCAATAATAACACTATTGTTGACTTTTATTTTAATGTGTAGTCTACTCATGTTAACATTTGTTAGTGCTTCTAAATTACTAGTTGTACCCGTTAGATCAACCACCATTCATGCATCCTCTTCGCCCACGTGATAATGTCCACCATGCCACTTGTTGAAGTTGTTTCTATTGATTCTCCATCCCTTTTTTTTTATTTTCTGAGAACTGCAATTTACTATAGAAAGCATTTTCAACATGTCCTGGCTATATGCGACTTGTCAACAGTTAATGCTCTCAAGTCTTTTCACTCCTTAATTGTGGTCATAATATATTAGAACATGTATGTATCCCAGATCGAACATGAAAGCACAATAAACAAAAAATGCAAAAAATACTTGATTTCGGTTCCATAACTTAAAAAAAACTTTTCGAAGTCAAAACGAGTGTGAATCGACTGCCGCCTTCATGGGAACTGCTTACCAGGATATGATAAAGTCTTTCTATAATTTTCTCAAAGCATAAGTTCTCTTAACGAGTTTGAGAATCCTTATGTATATGAATGACAAGAGCAACTGTAAAAGACTTTAACCTTTATATATAGTATTCATATTGGGTTTCTCCATCACAAGCCCGATATAGGTCCAGTCCGTACTGATCAGGATTTATTTTTCTCCTGAACTTCAACCCATTGACTTAGATCATTTATTGGGTCATTTTATTATCTTTATTCGGATCAAATTATGTAACTTAACCAATAAGTTATCGAAAAACCAAAAAATGCAATTAAATATTGTCCAACTTTATGGGAAATGTCAAAATTATCCAACATTCTCTACCTTGGACAATACTTAATTGCGATATTGATTCAAGTTTAAAACAATTTTAAAACTTGGTTAATTCATGCTAAAAAAAACAAAACATTTGATCCAAAGATAGTGAAAGTCCATCATTTTGTCTTACAAGGCTTTCAATATTGAAAAATATCAAACATATGTGTCATATGCGACACATGTCTAATATAATCATGCATATCTAGTACATTACTAACATGAATGGGAAAATGAAGTGTGGCAAACTATAATGATACATGTATGATCTAATATGTATCATCTTTGTTTGTAGGTCTCGATTTCTTCAACTTTATGCTAAATTGTATTAGAGAAATCTTGTTCTCTCTTGCTGAATGCTAAGCAATATTAGAGAAAACTTGTTTTCTCTCACCAAATGTTAAACATCATCAGAGAAAACCTTTGTTTTCTCTAACTGAATGCTAAACTGCATTAGAGAACTTTTATGTGGTTAAAAACTTATATCCACCTTGTCATGTCAAATTTTTTGGATATTCGTATTCAATTGTATGTGTTCCAATGACAATAGGCCTAAGGTCAATCTATATATATGCTCAATGATCTTTAAAACGCTTAAGATTGATACAAATCTTAAGACTTTCATACATATTATGACAATGTATAATATCACGTATTACTAAGGATAAATGATGATCATATTTATTAATAAATCTCCATACTGTCATAATACATCAAATCTATACATGGAGCAAACATAACGATCCCTAACTAACAGTGTCTAAAGACTTCAAAACACCTATACTGTATACTTTTCTTTCAAAAACAAGTGGGCGAAGTCCTTTAATTAAAGAATTAGTTAACATTTCATCAGCCCTTAAATGCTTCATACCTTAATGTTACCTTTTCGTATCAACTCTAAGACCCTTTGATATTCTTTGTTATTATTAAACAACATAACATCAAGATTATCACAATACAACTGAATGTGTTTAGCCACTAAATCGACCACAAACAACTTAGAAATCAAGTTTCTGAGCTAAACTGTCTATGAAACAACCCTATAACACGCACTCTGCATGCATGGTCAAGGAAATCAACCATGTCTACTTGACACTCTTCCACGACATTATACTATCTATAAACATAAAAATGTAACCTTAAGTGGACTTTCGATCATTCGAACACATAGCTTAAATTTGAATCTGAATGCCCTACGAGGTTTAAACTGTTGACTTTTTTATATGTCAACATATAATCTTTGGTTCCCTTCAAGTATGTCAACACTCGCTTGATTGCTTTCCCATGGTCTATCCCTGGGTTAACCAGATGTTGACCAAACAGTCTAACAGTAAATGCAATGTCTCGCCTAATACTTACTTGAGTATACTTTAGGCTATCAATCATACTAATTTGAGGAACCCTCCTCAAAGTCTTTCTCTTTACGTTATTCTTTGGACATTGTGCCAAAGATAATCCCTCAATGTGAGAGATAGGTGCTACGGTAGGTTTATAGCCAATAGTATAAAGCCTTATAACACTCGCTCAATATATGCACTCTGTGAGAGGTCTGATGAGTGTTGAGATTTGTCTAGGTAAATCTGCATACCTAAGACAAAAGATGTTTCACTAAAGTCCTTCATATTGAAATGCTTGGCCAAAAGTTGCTTAATCTTATGCAATATGGTCAAGTTATTCAATGTGAACAATATATCATCCACATATAATAATAGGAAGATAATTTTGCTCTCCTGTTCTCGTGAAGCCAAAAGAGATCAAACCTCATCAAATATATGGTATCACTTTCGGGAGGTTTGATATAAACCATATATTGATATGCTTAACATACAAATCATGTCAATTCCATCTGGTTCTTGAAATCTTTTTGGTTGTACCACATATAGACCTCTTCTTAATGGTCTTTATTCAGGAGAGTAGTTTCAACAGCCATATGATGTAACTCTATATCATCATGAGCTACAATTGTCATAATCACTCTAAATGTATCCTACGAGGACACAAGAGAAAAGGTAACATTAAAGTCAACCTTTCTCCTTGAGTGAACCATCAGGTAACTGAGTAAGCCCATAAACTACTAAACTTTATCCCAAAATCCTTTAGGTCTTAAAACTTATTTACAACTGATGGGTTTGCAGTTTCGTTGCAAATCAACTAGCTCCCAAATCTTACTATGCTTCATGACTTGCATCTCATCAGTCATTGCATTCGACCACAAATACACATTGGATCCAAACAGCTTTTGTAAAAGTAACTGGATTCGTAACATGTCTAATATCATAGTCTTATTCAACTAATAGACTATGTAATCAAATGGGATAGTAGGTTGTCTCACTTTAACGGATCTACACAATTACATTAGATCTTGTACCACCAGGAACCTCTATATGTACAGGTATGAGTTCTTGCTCCTGTATGAGCATGATACAAAGACCTAGATCCACCGGATCTAACTGTATGAATAATGGGTACATAATAATTGTAGTATCCACCCTGCCATCATCCTGAGTGTTGGGTCCCGAATTTTTTTTATTATTTTTATTTGAATTAATTATTTAATTATGGATTTATTCGTTAAATTATATTATTTTCATTTTGCCTTAATTGATTTAATTATGTGTTTACATAAATAATTTTATGTTGGGCTTGGAAATTAGAAGCTAGAAATTAAATAGAGGCTTGGGCCTAATAATGGAAAATGTGGGGCTTTATGAATGGATTAAGTGGAAGGAGGATTAGAATTGAGTGGATTAGGGTAGAGTGGGCTTGAGAGGAGGAGAGCCCATTAGAGAGCCTTGTAAGAGGAAGAGGAGGAGCAAAACTATGTAGTTTTGGGAGGAGTTTTAAGTTGGGAAATAAAAGAGTAAAAGGAATAAAAGGGAGAGGAAGAGTTGTCGTAGAACAAGCCAAAGGAAAGAAAGAAGAGGAGAAAACGTGACCAAGAGGAAGGAGAGCTTCGGCCAAGAGGAAGGAGAGTCGTAGGGAGGAAGAAAGAAGGAGAAAAAGAAGAGAAATCAAGTGAGAAAGGTAAGTTTTCATCTTTTCTTAAGATAGATTCGAAAATGGTGGAGGATGGAAGTTAGGGTTTGTGTAGAGATTGAAGAAAAATGGAAGAGAAGGTGAAATCTATGGATGTTAGGGAAGGTTAGGGCTATTCTAGCTTAAATGAGCCATGGGTAGGTTAGGTTAAGGTTAATGTTAGTTTTCCCTTTAATTTCCGAATATTATGACCTTTCCTATGGAGTTAGAAATTGATTTGGAATGTGTTTTATTGAAGGGAACCAAGGAAACCTCACTCAAGAGAGAGAGGAAGAGCAGTCGTGAATCCGGATTTCCGACGATAGGTGGGTAACATCTTTATAGTTATTGTGTAATGGGCAAAGCCCTATGTGTGCTATCTTTGTTATACTATGTGCATATTGAAAATGAAATCTTGTGTTTTGAAAGGAAAGAATGGAACCTTGATGATTTGAAAGAGTGAGATAAGAATAAAATGTGAATCTTGTGTTTTGATATGTGAGCATATTGATTGTGTTTGGGCGAGAGAGAACCCCTTTGTGAAGTCACGTGCACGTTGACCCCCATAGCCTTCTCCCGGCTGCCCGCTTGTGGCTTACGAGATCCGAAAATGGACTCGATGTGTTCACGGTAAACTTCGGTTTCCGGTGTGTGTATGGAACTCTCGAGCCAATTGTGTGCATT
>JANIHY010000001.1:3493275-3511873 GCA_027479065.1 Erythroxylum brevipes
GTTTTGACTATTTTCTTTGAGATAGTGTTTTAACCATAACTTCTTCATTTCAAATCCAAATCAAGTGATTTCAGTGGCATTGGAACCGTTAGGACGGAGGGGACAAAGTTATTAATTAGCCAATCTAAATTTTCTATAGGAGGTTTTCCCTAGATATGAGGTCTTTCTATGGTCGGATTTGGGTCCGCTATGCTTTATGGATCCGAATGTTGGGCCTCGGAGACGGGGTCCAACACTGAGGGTCAATGGGCCCACCATCATTGTAAACATCTTGTTCCAAAAACTTAATTGTTTGTGATTCCACTATTCCAATCCCTCTTCCTTCTACAGTAAAACATGTAGCTTTTAGAGTGCTCGAGATATTCAACTAAATAACAATGAGCGGAACAAACATGCAATTTGTCTTTATAAGGATTATACTACCATAACAAGGCAGCCCCATACACGAATGTGTGTAAGGTTAGATTTCCACCTTTCTAGATAATCAGGTAGATTAGTCATGTTCTACATTGACTTCTTCATGTCCTTTAGGATGTTGTTATACCTTTCGGCAACACACCATTTTGCTCAAAACTGTCTAGCATAACGAATCAAGTCATTATTCTAATCGATTTCATATATCTGGCAAATGAACCTTTTCAAGTCCTGAAGCACCATGTTTTCCATGATATTCTCCTCCACGATTAAATATGACTATCTTAATGAATTTTTCTAATTGGTTCTTAACCTTCAATCTTTAAACAAGAACACATAACTTTAATAGGAATAATCATAAAAAAATGTAAGAATACATTTGGAATTGCACAATGCAACTATATAAGGTCTTCTGATATTCGTATGCATCAGATCCAATAAGTCAGAAACATGAGTTGACCTCTTTATCCTTATTTCAATTAACTTACCCCTACAACAATCAGTACATGTTTCCAAATCATCATAATCTAGAATTGAGAGAATGTTTTCTTTTATCAATCTCTCAATCCTAGCTCTGGCAATGTAGCTTAACCTTTATGCCATAACATATATGACTTATCCTTTATTAGGGTCGTCTTTCTTGACTTGTTTGGCAAGATAAGAAGAAACATATATCTAATTCGGGGTAAGACACATTATATACAAACCATATGACAAAAAAGTTGTACTATTATGTTTTACATTAAACAACAACTGTACAAAAAAACATTAAATACAAAACATTTACCTTTTTGTCCAAAATTGATATAAATATCATATATAAAATGTGTCGTGTAAAAACCAAATTGAACCTTCTAGCAATGTTCAATACATACATCTCCTGTAGATATTACATTAGCTTCTTCATTGCTATTAACCATTACTTTCTCCCTCCTTTTATTTGGCTTTATTTTAGATATGAACCCCCTGTATTATGGAAACATCTTGATCAGATGCTCCACTATCTAGTCACCAAGAACTTAATACGACTATGGTAAAATTAAATTCATAAATTGATAAGCTAAGGAGTTACCTGATGGTCTCAATCTTTCTTTCTAGGCCCCATACTGCTGGCTTCTTTATGTCTAGAGGACCTTGAATAACATTGGATTGACCAGCATCAGTATGTAGAGAAGATTTAGTCTTTCTACCTTTGAACTTAACAAGCTTCATTTTTGCCTTCTCATTAATTGCTTCGAGAGTTGTAGGAGTAACAAGCTTTAGTTTCTCCTTCTCAGAAACACAATGGGCAATCAAAGCATTGAAGTCTCATTCCTCATTTAGCAAATAATATGTCATTACCAGATTATTAAACTATGGAGGGAGCGTATTCAGAGTCTGATAAACTATGAAGACATCAGGAAGAGGAATATTCAACATATTCAGTCTACTGTGAAGATGGATCATTCTCAATATGTACTTCATTACTCCTCATTCTCCTGTATACCTTATGGAGAATAATTCTTTCACCAAGGCATTCATCTCAACATTAGGTGAGACTGTGTACTTCTGGGAGACATTACCAAGAAACTCATTCGCTATGTTTGTGTCTGGAAGTCCACTAAGTAGATGGTCAGGTATGGATCTCTTAATAGTCATACAACATAATCTGTTAGACCAATCCCAAACTGCATAAGTTGTTTTATGAGCTCTCGATCTCATGAATGTAGGTGGAGATGGCCTATCCGTTCATATGACTATATCAATTTTAACTATCTCCATAGCATTCAATACATTCTCTATCCACTTCTTCATATTGAAACTAGTCAGAGTTTCAATGGTGGCACTAATATTGTTGACCAAAAAGGTGACTGTAAAATGACAATGTTTAGATCAGCACAAATGTAGGACAACAGTGATACTCAAAGCCATTAAATAGTATCAATACCGAGAATCTGTTCACACATATTATGAAACATTTATGGGCTAAATACATAATATATGCAACTAGACCTCCACATAAAGTGATCATAGTAAAAACTATCAACTCTTATGACACCAACACATATGGGAGAATAGATCATTCAAGCAATGGTTTTCCTCTATCTAATACCTTTATACACATCTCAAAATTTCACGTAAGGCTAACACTTGTGGGCAGAATAACCAAATATGAGATTAGAGACATCCCCTAACGTGCAAGTAGAACAATTGAAAATACTAATTAGAAAGGGCAATATGGTGACTACATCCTCATCAACACTCAAAAAGTCCACTAACACAAGAGATACATCTTTATGTTATCCTCACATTCTTTATGGGCATATCATATGTGATAATGTAACATTAATAAATGCAAAACCTGAATGCACAATCTTATTGTCACACACTAATGCTGAAGACATTATCTAAAACTTTATTTTGAGACCTTCATAGAGAAAAAATCTCATTGGAGCAATTATCATCTGTCATTGGACACTAGACCCACCGTTCGAGAGATGGGAATCTCATGTATCTCCCTTATGGCAAGTTCGTGCATGAAACTTTACTCAAAAATGGCTTTAGAATGTCTTAATTCCTTTCTTGAATGACTATCATGCAATTTTAAACACTGAACATGAGACCCAAGAGTCCAAGACACGAAAACTTGAAATATCTCTCTTAGGTCATGTCCAAAGCATGAAAATTAACTCGAAATTGGCTTTAGAACACCTTAATTCCTTTTCTAGAGTTAAACATTAATTTATTACTAATATAATAAATCCAGAAAAATGGAAAACTCACTTTACGAATTTTTTGGACCTGAAAACTGACCTAAGCCACCCCGAGCACCCTTACAGGAAATCTGAAATTTTGAATTTTTTGTAACTGTAGCAGCATGACATCAGCATTGCATCAGCATAACATTTGTTGACGTCGACATTCATTGTAATGCCAATGTCAGTATGACATCAGTCGCTGGCGTCAGCTACGTGTGGAGGATGTGTACACGCGCCACAGAACGACGCGCCCACAACAAGTATGGTGCGTGTGTTGTATGTGCCAAACACTTGGCCACACTTGCTTATCGCCTATTGCGTGCACATATGGCTCGCCCCTCATCCATACACATATAGACCGCTACTGCACGCGCCAAACGTACCTATAACATTCAATGTTGCACAGTCTTATTATTATCAACCTATAGTAGATGATATTATCTCTTATGGTCCAAGATACAAAGCTCCTTCAATTGATGACTATAGTTTTAAACTTCTGAGTAGCTCTACTTTTGAAATAAAAAGCTATTTGGATGAAAGAAAAATGACTTAGGCTGCTTATAGGTGTTCAATCATGTGTGATGGTTGGACATATAGAAAACAAGAACCTGTTATTAATTTTTTAGTTTATTTTGCAAAAAGGATAATGTTTTTGAAGTCTATTGATGTATATGGCCTTGTTAGAAATGATAATACTATGTTTCAAATATTTGATAAAGTTGTGAATGAAATTAGGCTAGAAATATTGTTAAGTTCATTGCTAATAATGATTTTGCTTTCAAAGAAGATGGAAAAAGATTGCAAAATAGGTTATTCTTTTTATTGCACTCTTTGTGTTGCATATTACATTGAGCTGACGTTGGGAAATATGTGAGATGCTAGATATTTTTATATTATTGATGAGACTGTATAGAAAAAAAAGTTGACCAAGTTTATCTACAATTGTGCATAGGTCATGAATTAAATGATAAAGGATTTCATCAATGATAAGAATATGTGTCATTCTGTTATTACAAGATTTACAAATAATTTTTTATTACTTTATTGTTTTATTTTAATGAAGAAGGAGCTGAGGTAAAGGTTTACAAGTGATAAGTAAGTTTCATCTTAACGTGCTAGGTATAATTCTAGATAGGAGGTTTCTAGAATTATACTTAAAGATCATAAATTTTAGCTCCAATTTTAATTTATCATCTAAGTTTGTGGGGTCTTTGGTGAGGGTATTTCATCTAACTGATAGTGATAAAAAGCCAATAATGGGTTATTTTTATAATGTCACAGAGAGAACATAGGAAACAATCAATGTCAGCTAAAAAATAGGCGTTTTTAGTACATACGTTATCTTGCAATCATCAATGAGAGATGAGAAAGGTAACTTTAATCTCTGTTGTTTGCAGCTAGGATATTTTTGAATCCTAGCATCTTTTACGAAGAAAGCTAAAGTTAATAGGAAAATGTTATTACTTATTACAACAATTGTTGCTCGTAAGATAATAAAAGATCTTTTAAGTTTACAAATGAAGATTTATAAGGATGCTTATGGTGACTTTGGGATGTCTATTTCTATTTGTCAAGAGACAAACTTAATCCAGGTATATATTTTCACATTTGCTATTTGTTGAAAATTAACCATTACTTTATTTTGTTTATAATGTTACTTTTCTTATCTTAAACTTGCTTGGTGGGACCAATTTGAAAGGGGTGTTTTAAAATTGTAAAGGCTTGCAATTCAAACTTTGAATCAATATGTGAGTGTAAAAAGGTGTGAAAATATTGAAGCACATTTGAATTCATCCATTTTAAGAAAAGAAATAACTTGAAACACAAAAATTGAACGAATTGATCTATGTCTGATACAATTTAAAGATTTAGGGAAGGTATATCATTATCATTATTAAGTTGAATATAATTTATTGTAATTTCTTAATTATTTTATTTTATTTGTTTACTAGGATTTTTAATAGAACAAGTAGTTATGTGGATTCAATTTGCCTTGACTATATCGATCTTTTAACATATTAGGTTTATGAGGAACCAAGGTTGATAGATGAGAGTGACTTGGAAGATAATTTTAAATGAGAAAGTATTAACATGTTATTTGGTATATTGAATTTGAATAATGATGACGATGAAGGTCCTCTCAATAATGAGAAATTTATACCAAATGAGAGTTGAAGTCAATACGATTTGAACGAATATTCGATTGAATGAAGTTTTAGGTTTTCATTTCTTCTCTTTTTTTATTTTATTTATATTTAATATATATGTTAAATTTTATATGTGCTATATAAATATAACTATAAATTTTTTGTTTTAGATTTCACTTCCAATTAATTATTTCCTCGACATGAACTCTTGTTGTAATACTTAGAGAGTTAAAAAGATTTATTATTCTTTTTTATTTGATATTTCGATGTAATTATTATTTATTATATGATGAAATTGTAACATTTTAAGTACTTTGTATTATCCTCATTTTTATATTAGTATGATAATTAAATAATCTTTTTTGTATTAATTGTAGTTATTATTTATATGTAAAATATGTTAAAAGTGATATTAATATAAATAAATATATTGTTGTTATTTCAATTTTCTATTGTTATAAATTTTGGGGACATGTTTGATGTAAAATTATAAATTATATAGTACAATATATTGAGAGACTATTTTGTAGTTCTAAAAAAATTATAGATTATTTTATAATTTTTTAAATTATATTAAATGCCACATGATATTGATTGATATTGATACAGTATTGTATCATAATCAAATTCGATATTGGTATTGATACAATATTCATAATATTGTTTCAGGTTGTTCGGACTCGGTTGCCCAAAGCCTAAGCAGGCAAAAGTTGTCAAGCCACGCTCAGGCCTAGGTGATCCCAATTCAACCTTATCCATTATCACTCATACACATAACAATAATAAATATGGGAAATTACATAAACAAATTAGGTAGATTATGATATTGTGTTGAAATTTTATTCACTCTAAATTCATAAATGTGGCCAATTAAATATGTTGCATAATGTATTCACAAGTGAAGAATATAATATATCATAAATTCGTTAACAATATATTCGTGAACAATGAAAATGACTTAATTTCATGTCATCATCTTAATTTCATGCCATCATCTCAACTTTTTTTTTTAAAAAAAAATTGTAAGAAAAGTTTAATTGATTTGAAATTTTACTTTTGTTTTCTTTATACCCGACTCCTTTTTATTACTCTACCCTCTCCAACTTTTGATTATCTTTTCTTTCTCGTTTTCATGTTTGCATTTTGATTTCTAATTATATATATATATATATAGTTAGAAAATTTTATTAAAATGTGAAAGAGTAATATATTTTAAAATTAAAAAATAAATATATTATACCAAAAAATTCTTATTATATTCATAATGGAGTTGAAACTTAATGTTTTCTCAAAAGCTTTATAATCTCTCATACCCTAACATTCCTAATTGTTTGAGATTACATGCAACTATTTATATTTGTCACTTTGGTTCCTTGCCTTCTGTTTTGTCCATTGAACTTGGAACACCAAGTTGGCTGGTTTAAGTGAATGCAAGAACCTCACCAAATTAGACCATACATTTCCTTGTTGTCTTGAACAGTTCTCAAATGAAAAGATGTTTTGGTTTGCACTCCTTGCCTCGATAAATATCTCTCTATCCGTACCTAGTGTTGGCATTTGGCAACTAAGAGATCTTTACAAGTTGCTATGTTCTTTAGATCGGCAGGTTTCCCTCTATAATCCGTCTCTTTATAGTTTGACCAAGTGACTTTCGTAACTCTAACGTACTTTCTTTCTTACTTTAGGATAGGCAGGCATTGGACACTTAACGGATGCAACACAATGCAAGTAACCTGAATAGCATCTAGCTATCTACTTTAAGTTGGCCTTTTCCTAATAGTGTAGTGTAGTCTGTCTGATCATTGGACTCAAAAGGTGGAACGCCCATTTTAGACGCTCCCATATTTCGGCCCGATATTGTGTGAGGAAGGTAAATCACGGTTTGATCCCAACCAGTTTCTCGGAAAGACGACCCAGTGCTCGGTGCGTACAAAGAGTCACCATATTGGATGAGCCCCACGCTGTCGCTGCCGAAACTCAACCTAAAATCTTGGACTCACTTTTTTTTCCAATGACCAACTGAATTATCCGTGCGAGCGAGATAAATGTTGTATGCCTACGCTCCTTAATCATAAAAATTAAATATGTTTTTCTAAGGCGAATCCACCACGGGCACTCTGATATTTTGTTCGGAAGCTTTTGCTCTACTTCATGGGCATAAGTGTCTAGCCAGGTTCATTGAATACGATATTTTTGCTTCTGATCGATGATCTTTTGGTTTTCACGGACGTGCAAGTGATAATATCAAGGAAAGAGATTGAACGAAAGGAAAGGTCTCCAGACTCCAGTTGTCGTGGTTTGGAGGAACTGTCTTTACTCTTTACTTCCTCATCCTCTACCTTCTTTATGCCGTAGTGATTTAACAAAATAAAGATCTCCACTAGTCATGTCTCCACTTCTCCTCCTTTTTTACCATGGCCCAAAAGATGGCCCTAACAAAAAAAATCCTGCATGTTTTCCTCAATTTCTCTTCAGTTTAAGATGGTTGATCAGAACTTTTACATATCTCATGTTCCAAACCAGTCAGGAAAGAAAATAACAAGACAGATTAAATGCTAAGTCGTGGGTGCCGACCTACAATACATCCTCTTCTAAAAAAAATAAGCAGTTCTTCGGAGGGTGCTGAAAACTAGTAAATTATAGGAGAAATTATCAAAGTTCTTCTTTGTCTCAAGATTGAGAAAGGAAAAGTACATGCCATCTAAATAACCATCACACATAGCATAAAATTGGTCAAGATATACCTACCTTCCACTATAAAAGAAAAGGTTAAAACAAAGAATTATATAGTTTTTCCTGAAATGGAGGGATATGGTCCTAAGCCCTTGCTTGCTTGCTTCTTTAGTCAGTCTCCGAGTAAACAACAGAAAGCATCCACCTGTCTCTTCGGCACAGGTTCAAGCTTAGTTATATACACCCATCAAAGCTATTCCTTGCCAGAGAAACTCTCCCTCTCTCTTCCTCACTCTCAATCATCCCTTTGGCACACGCAACAGTGTACATAAAAGTCCTCCACTTTCGACCTCCCTGCTCTTACAGCTCTCAAACCCATCAATCACCAATTGCTGTCTCTCCCTGTTTTTGTTTCCAAGGTCACAGCTTCTCAAAGGCCATCCTTTTGCTCAGTGTCTTTTAACTCGTGAGATACTCCCAATTTTTTGACATTGCTGTGATTTAAAGTGTGATGTTTAAGACACTTAAACATCCTTTCCTTCTTTTCCCCGTAAATTCTTAAGCCTGTTCTTGGAATTTAAGAGGTCCAAAACTACAGAATTTTCAACCTATTGCTGGTGGTGTTGTCGGTCCTAATATGACTGGTTTTCTTCAACATCCTGGTCTCTCTGGCGACCCTCTCTGGGTTTCCAACTCATCTACATCTCTTCACGGTAAATTTTGCCAACTTCGTCTTGCTTCCCTAGTCTTTTGAGCCGGTTTCTTCAATCAAGTTCTTATCCTTTTTTAACTTCAACTCATGGATTGTTAGTCAGTTGACAAATATACCATGGTCTCGCATAAAGTTTTTAGCTGTTTATGTTGTGTCTGTTTTCTTCTATTAATTATGTCCAGGACATTGGGATACCAGTGCTTGAATACCATTTTCTACTTTCTTGTCCTTAATTGTACTCCAGTTACTTCAACTAACAGCAGAGTTCTACAGGCTTTCGACTATTATCTCACTTTCATCTTCTGTTGCTTGATAAAAGGAGGAGAACATTGTAAAAATTCTAAACAATGTGAGCCCTCCTCTATATGGATCCTTCTTGCAGAAAAGCTATTAGTCTGAAACAGAACATTTACTGGAAGCATATTCATTGGCCATATATCAGAAAGTTTGCAATTTTCATTTTATTACATGTGGAAGCAAGTGAACTGACAATTGATACATGAAGTAATGCTGTTCTGGTCTTCTGATTTTTGGGTTCTTTTCTTCAGGTGCTAAGTCGATGGTTGATTTTGATAATTTTGGAGACCAAACAATCCTCGACCCTCTAGTTAAAGAAGAAACTGGGGTCGAAGATTTTGATGCTTACCTTAATCCCGCAAGCAAGAAAAGGCGGCTTTCGACCTGTCAAGTTCAGTTCCTTGAAAGGAATTTCGCAGTAGAGAACAAGCTTGAACCAGAAAGAAAGGTCCAACTTGCTAAAGAACTTGGTTTGCACCCTCGTCAAGTTGCAATATGGTTTCAAAACCGGCGAGCTCGTTTCAAGAACAAACAGTTGGAAAAGGACTACGACTCTCTTAAAGCTAGTTATGACAGGCTCAAATCTGATTATGATAATCTCCGTAAAGAGAACGAGGGCTTGAAAAGTGAGGTAGTCCACTGAACTGAACTGTTTAGGCTGCATCCAAGATTCATTGGCACACAATTTACTAATGGCTGGCAATTGTTTTCTCAATCAGATTTTTTCACAGAGACAGAAATTGGTTATCAAGGAGGAGGGCTTTGGGAAGCTTGAACTGCTGAATCCCACCTATTCGGAACCTGAAGATTCAATCCCTATTATGGTGCCTGAAAAGAGTCTAAGTGAGCCTGTTGTCACATTTAAACAAGAAGATGCAAGTTCTACTAAAAGTGATGTTTTCGACTCTGATAGTCCACATTCATTCTTGGACCCTGCGGATTCATCCCAAGTATTTGAACCCGACCAGTCTGATTTCTCTCAAGATGAAGGAGATAACCTCAGCAGGTGCTTTCTGCCCCAACCATTCTTCACTAAACACTACCATGAAGCCCCTGCAGGCTCTTGTAACTTTGAGTTCCCAGTTGAAGATCCGCCCTTCTGGACCTGGAATTACTGAGCTATATATTAATTCACCATATGATTTGAAATATATATGAGCTTCCACTTGCCCCGTGATCAAGATCAAAGTTCTGAGCTGTAACTATGATTAAGCAAATGATAAATTCCAATAAACTATTCAATTTAGCTCTTTTCGTAAACATGTCATGGTAGTAAATTTTACTTGGTTGACATGAACATGCTCGAGCTACGTAGCTAAATGGAACTAATAGAAAGGAACTGAACAGCCAAAAATCGGACTAGCGTGACAAATCAGAAGTTGAATGGGTAAGGTTGAAAAAGAGGGCTGACAAGTCAAAAATATTTTGGTAATGGTTCATTTTGGCAATGACTTTCAGCACCAATGATGGCGTATTGAAGAATAAAAGCGTTAATTTAGTAGAGAGGAGGTTGATTTGGTGATATGCTTTCATTGACATCTGTTGTACCTTACCCTCATTATTCATAAGATTAGTCGTTTGGTAGGACGTACATTTCATAGCCCTTATTTATATTCTTAATATGTGATCATACTTATCTACTTTCAAACTTGGAAGTTGTCATGTCAGACAAGACTTTAATAACTGATCCTCCTCCATGATGGGGGAGAACTTACTTTATTAGTTAAATGTAAGTCCTCGTGGGAAGGCAACTTATTGTTTACATTAGGAAAACGAGTATGACTTTCATTTTTTTGCAACATACATGATTGTGTGACATAAATGGCATTATATTGTAATACTCCCTCCGGTTCATAATAAGTGTTATTTTAGATACATTTTAATTATTCAAAATAAGTGTCATTCTTGATTTTGTATACATGTTTATAATTTTTCTTTCAAAATTAACCTTTCATCTCTCTCATCTTAATTATACAAATCACAATTTGAAGTTAAAATTAACCTTTTATTTTCCTCTCATCTTAATTAACAAGGGTATATCTATAATTTTATTAACTTTTTTAATAAGCGTGTATTTTTCTAAAATGACACTTATTATGAATTAGAGGGAGTATGTAACAATTATATAACTAATAGCTCATTTCATGCATATTAGGTAACTATAACCGCGGTCTTACCACTAAGCTTGGTGAGTGGAGAATGGCGGGTATGTCTTGAAAAAGCGTTTTTGACTCACTTTCTGTAGTTATTGACCACTCGAGTCGTAATCTTCAAGGAAAATAACATAAAGTTGCAACAATTAAATTATTATACCAAGAACTGTTCACTCTCTGTACTCATCGTGAATTGATTCAAACTTGTGATCTCTTGTTGCTACTGTTCATATGGTTTCTTTGAGATGTAGGGATCGAGCCAGAAAGAGGATATAGTTATTTAAGGCTTTGGTGACAATTATTACTCTTGTAAACAAAACTAGTAAATGCAATTTGCAGCAAACAAAAGCAAACCAGAAACGTCCGGTGCATTTAAATCCTAAGTTTTGTAATTCTTTGGTTGCTGGGGTTCATTTATAGTGTTCACATTGGTGGGATTAAACGTCTATTAATTGGAGCAGTCTCGACATTTGTCAAATGACCATGTCTTTGGGCCTTTTCAGGTTTTCATAAATTTTATTTTTTAAGATAGTTGTATTAGTGCATCAAGGAGAGAGGACCTATCAGTACGTTTAGAATTGGGACTAAGCCATTTTGTTAAAGTCCAGATCTTCTGATTAATATTATAATATTTTATTATGTTCAATAAATCTCAGCCGTTTATTTTTGTAAATTTTATATAAGTTCCGTGTAGACCCTGCGTGAGTCTTATAAAATAAATAGTTAAAATTTTATAAGATATGATAATATTGGACTGAGATTATTGGGTCATTTTGTTATTGGCACGTAAAGAAAGAAGCACTACAATCCAAATCAATATCAAAAAGGGAAATTGGTTAATAAAAGAAGAATCTTAGTAACGTAGCGAGGAATAGAGGATTGGAAGTCATTGTCTTGGGTCTACACCATTCTGTCCCAAGTTGCCCTTTTGCTCTCCAAACTCTTTGAAGTCCTCTCCACCTATAAATCGCCTCTATAAGCCAAAGATCCAAACCCCAACTTAACCAAGTTGAGAAAAAAAAAAGAAAAAAAAGAAAAAGAAAAGAGCAGATTACAAATGGTTTGGCTTCCTCTCTCTCTTTTCCCTCCTTTTCATTCTTCAAGCTGTCTTTCTTTCGTTGTTGAGTGCATCTTTGTGTTTGCTTAAGTCCTTATGATCATGAGCTTCTGCTGTAGGATCAAGAACAGCAACTCACGCGATGGGATGGTTATGTTGATTGGAGAAACAGACCTGCACTTCAAGGAAAACATGGAGGGATGTATGCAGCTTCCTTTGTCCTGGGTGCGTGCAAAGTTTGAATCGTTTTGACAAATTCTGTGATTTTTCTTATCGAAATCTTGATTTTAAAGTGGGATTTCTGAGATTTTGTCTCTGTAACATGGTTTGGTGAATTTGGTGTAGTGGTGGAGATACTGGAGAACTTGGCGTTCTTGGCAAATGCAAGCAATTTGGTGATATATTTATCAGAGTACATGAACCTATCTACATCGAAATCTGCCAACAATGTCACTAATTTCATGGGAACTGCTTTTCTTTTGGCTCTTCTTGGTGGATTCTTATCAGATGCTTTCTGTACAACTTATCAAATCTACCTGATAAGTGCAGCTGTTGAATTTCTGGTAATTTTCATTTCCCAGTTTCTATCTTATCTGGATACTTTTTTTTTTTTCCTGGTTTCTTTAGCCACTACTAAATTGGGGAGCTAGATGAGGACCTGAAACAAGAAATCTTTAGATTCTGATTACAAAACCAAATCCTTCCAATTAAAACCCTGAACCCGTCATAGGATCAGAGTCTCAACAACTTACTTCCCCCAGGGAAAAGTTGTAAATGATCAGTAATAAAACTCGTGTTCTGTCTTAACGCTTCCTGATACATCAATCCCAATGAAACTGAAAGTATTGCGTCAGGCTTACTTCACTGGAACAAAAGGAAAAACAAACTAAACCCTCTCTCTCTCCCTCCCTCCCTCACTCCTGCATTGAAGTGTGAATGACGTGTCTATCCTTCAGCTACATTGACTTTGCAGCAAGAAAGTGTATTTGGTTTATACATCTTTTCCTCTTTTTTTTCTTTGTTTACACGCTTTTTCTGTTTAACACGGACATCGAAAAAGAACTGAAAAGGTAAAGGTAGGTCTTTATGTGAAGATTACAGTGGATTGTAGCCAATCGAAACGCAGCTCAACTCAAGAGACTTGCCCATGAAAGGATCTTTAGCTACAAGCCAAAGTCAAGATTGGAACAACAATCCTTGCCCTCACCAAGTTTAGATTTTTTTTTTCTTCTAAACCTTGAAATTTGGTAGCTTTTCGAATTCATCATTTAAGATAGACGCAAGTTTACCGCTTTTAATTGTATTCATAAAAAGGTCCTTTCTTTTCTGTTTTATTTTCAATTTTTCCTTGTTCATAAAAGCATGGCCATGCTTTTATGAACATTTATGTCATGTTTTTACATGTATAGGACATAATTAAGGTAGTTAAAACAACATTTAGTAGACAGGTACCTCAGTATTTTATGAGTTAAGATCTTCTGTCTAATATTATAGTATTTTATTGTATCCAATGAAACTCAGTCGTTTATTTATGTGGGTCCTATATAGGTCTTGCGTGGACCTCATAAAATAAATTATTGAGATTTCATGAGACAGAATAAGACAGGGTAATATTAGACAGATTCGTATTTTATACATGCAACTTTAGCAATCACTCTGATGAATGGGGCCCATAGTGTGTTTGGTGGGACCAAGATGATGAACTTCCTTGAATCAACTTCAGTTCAGTAGCAATATCTAATTTGTCTTCTCTCTGGGTGATTTTTTGTCTTGGGCTTCAAGTACCTTGTCTCCAATGCCACCCACTAAGACGTGAGAAATATGCCATACCCATGTGTCCCTATCATAAGACCACGTGGGTCTGTATCTCAACTCCTAATGGTGTCACCAGGTGGAGTCATTGTCTATGTTACTGTTTGTTTCTATTTTTAACCGTACATGATAAGTTGAACTGTGGATTAAATTGGTTGTTACAGCCAGAATAAGGATATAGCCCTTATTGTATTGTACATGACAATTGAGAGCTTAGCATTGATGTAGTTGACGTTTCAAAACCAGTCTCCATCTATATGTTATATGTTGTACTCCAAGGGCAAGAGTCGATGTGGTTATCAAACATGTGAATATGGCCCTACTGCTCAACGCTCCTTTTGTCCTTATTTAAGCTCAATTGTCAAAAGCCTCCCCAAAACAAAAGATCCTAACAAAAATGGAACTACACCTGTCTCATGTGAGTTATATTGGTAACAGGGGTTGGTCGTACTGACCGTGCAAGCTCGGTCTGATTCGCTAAAGCCACCACGGTGTGATCCTGCCAATCCCAGCCTTCCATGCCAGGAAGTCCATGGTGCAAAATCCGCAATGCTGTTCATAGGTCTTTACCTGGTGGCACTTGGCGTTGGAGGCATCAAGGGCTCGCTACCATCACATGGTGCAGAACAGTTTGACCATAGCACTCCTCAGGGAAGGAAACTGAGATCAACCTTCTTCAATTACTTCGTGTTTTGCCTCTCCTGTGGAGGCCTCATTGCTGTCACCTTCGTTGTCTGGATTGAAGACAACAAAGGGTGGGAATGGGGCTTTGGGATCTCTACGATTGCGATTTTTCTTTCTTTTCTTATCTTCCTCTCTGGCTCAGCCACTTACAGAAACAAAATACCTACTGGAAGTCCTCTTACCACCATTTCCAAGGCAAGTTACTTATGCATCTGTATATGGGATTGCTTCATTAACATTATGGAGGTGATAACCGAGTGGTTTTTCTGTTGAACAGGTTCTGCTTGCTGCTTTCATCAATACTTGTATTAGCATAAGTCCAAGCAATGCCATTATGAGCATGTCTTCCAGCCCTTCTGATTCAAACCAAACGAACAAAACGGTGAATGATCAGACCAAACCAACGGAGTCCACTGAAACCCCTACAAAAACCCTTGGCTGCCTTAATCGAGCAATAGTTAATAAGCCGGTGCACTCAGCTTTGGAATGCACAGTCCAGCAAGTGGAGGAAGTAAAAATTGTGCTAAAAATCCTGCCAATATTTGCCTGCACAATCATGCTCAATTGCTGTCTAGCTCAACTTTCAACATTTTCTGTTCAACAAGCTAAAACCATGGACAGCAAGCTTGGTTCATTGGCAGTACCACCAGCGTCCCTACCAATTTTCCCTGTGGTCTTCATTATGATCCTAGCACCAGTTTATGACCACTTCATCATTCCATTCTCTAGGAAAGTAACCAAAACTGAAATGGGCGTCACGCACCTGCAAAGAATTGGCATTGGACTACTTCTTTCTATACTAGCTATGGCAGTGGCAGCTCTCGTTGAGATTAAACGAAAAAGAGTAGCTACGCATTCAGGACTACTCGATTCGGGCAAGCCATTGCCAATTACCTTTTTCTGGATTGCTTTCCAGTACTTGTTCCTGGGATCAGCAGATCTTTTCACATTGGCAGGGTTGTTAGAATTTTTCTTCACTCAGGCACCTTCAAGCATGAGATCTTTGGCTACTTCTCTCTCTTGGGCATCCTTAGCCATGGGATATTACCTGAGCACGGTAATTGTATCAGTAGTTAACCACGTCACAGGTAATTCCAAGCACAAACCATGGCTCTCCGGAACCAACTTGAATCAGGATCACCTGGAACGGTTCTACTGGCTGCTCTGTGTCCTGAGTGCTTTGAATTTCTTGCACTACCTTTTCTGGGCCAATCGGTACAAGTACAGATCATAATGACCAAAGTTGTAGCTTCATAAGAGACGCGTTCATAAAATCATTAAATGGTCAAATCAAGTATTTATACAGAGCAACTTTCCATTCTGCATATCTACTCCTACTTGGCCAATCACTACTGTTATAAGGAAATTTTCGAGATCTATGATTTGAAAATGAACCCAGTTCCTTTGGCAGAGCAAAGTATCTTAATGAGTTTTTTACTAGTTAGCTTGCAAACAACTGTTGTCTTGAAGATTGAATAGCCCAGACAGTAAGCTAGTTCAATCTTTTATGAACTTGACGGAGATATTTAATTACTTTGTACGAAGGTTAGCATGGAAAATAACCATTAAGCAAAGTAGCTTAGCTTTCCCTGATATAAACATAATGAAGTGACAGTGACAAAATACAAAAAGATTTAATAATTTTGATGCACGCATACGCATAAGGGGATGTAGCTCAGATGGTAGAGCGCTCGCTTAGCATGCGAGAGGTACGGGGATCGATACCCCGCATCTCCACACTAGCTTTTTCTGTTCTCCGAACATTCTTTTTTGTGTTGCTTCCAACAAGCATAGACAATTAAAATTTGCTTTTGGTTATTAAGGGACCAAGACAGTTTTCTTTTATTATTTTTTCGACAAGGGAAAAGAAACAAATCAAACAAAATCCATCCTAGCTAACACCTTGTTAGTCCTGATGAAATAACTCCACAATTGTCATCGGAGACGCAATAATCGGATAAATGCCTGGATTGGCCATCGCCGTAATAGAAGCAAGTCGATCAGCACACTAATTTCCTTCTCCCAACCAAAAACATGACTTCCATTAAGAAGTGACTCATTGCACTTGAACCCACACAGCTTGACTAGGAATTCCGACGTGGACAACAAACAACATGTAATATCCAGGTGGTGCCACGTTAGCATTAGTGGGCCCAAGAACGCTAATCTTGTAAGCGTACGTGGACAACTGCATCACACTCAGCCTATTCAAAACCAACATCCTCTGGTTCATGCCAAACGAGTGCGTCGTGAATGACGGCGTTATCAACACCACCGAAACCCCCCACCTCGGCCTATACGTCGTCAAGACAAAGGTCAAACTAAACGTCTGGTTGAACGACACCGTCCTGCCTACCATCGTCTCCACCGTCAAGATGGACGGTCTCAGATCGTTATAATAGGGGTCCAGGTAATGTGGATGAAACGCGTCCAAACTCAGCTCAGTCGGGTGGGGATACGCCGTGAAGTTGTACACTGGGTGCGGGTTGCTTCCACCCACTAAGATCCTGCCATCTGGCAAAAGCACGGCCGTGGAGTGGTACATCCTTGCAATCTTTGACGGGTTGAGAACAACGAATCTCCGGGTTGGATCCTCATCCGGAAGGTAGAGAACCGGGTTGTAAACCGGCACTCGGGCATCGTCCCAACCGGCTGTTCCATGCGCAGCGCCGTTGATAATTAGAACGTCACCGCTCGGTAACAGTAGCATATCACCCATGACTCGAGGCATGGGCATGAGCTCCATGACCCATTCGGGTCTCGGGTCTGTCACCTTTAGCCTCCCACAAGTCCTCGAAGCTTCGACGAACACACGCTCTTTAACGGCCTTTATATGTGCTCTGGCCGGTGCCCCACCGCATATCATCACCTCCGCTTCCACTCCTCTGCCTAGCTGGAGAGGAAGCAGAACCGAAGAACCGGTGGAGGGGTAGTTTCTCCGGTCACCACCGGGCATAACTGGGTATTCTTTGATGACTCTGTTCGCCGTGTAGTCAAACAAGATCGATCGGTTATTTGCGAAGATGAAGAGGTTCCCATCAGGCAACAAGTGCAAGAAAGGATAAAGATTGTTCTCTTCTTGAGAACTGTCTCTTGTTTTCACCAAGAAAGGCAATGTCTTGTTGCTCCATTTCAATGAGTTCCTGGGAAAGAACTCGTAGCTAAAAACTCTTCGTCCCCCAACTATAATGATGCGACCATCGGGTAATATCTGATCAGTTGCGTACCATCTTCGATTCATGAGAGGGCTGACGAGCTCGACCCAGTCGCAGGAATCGTTGTCGCAGGTCGTAAACATGCGGATTACTCGCTCCCCTCTGCGGTCTCCGCCGGTTTGGACGAGGTTGCCATAGGAGTCTACGGTGCCGGAAGAGCAAAAAGTGTTGGTGTGAAGCGTGAGGGGGCGGAATGTGTTGGAGACAATGTCGTAGAGGATGGAATGTGCCGTGCAGTCTTTTGGCTTGACGGCATCGTCGTTAAAGCGGCATTTGCCTTCAGGGAGAGATAGGTTGGAAGGGCCGAAGTCGGTGCGATCAAAGATGATAACCTTGCTGTTTTTGAGGAGCTGCATGTGCATGGCGGAGATGCCTATGCTTTCTTGGAGAACAACCCAGTTTCCGCCTGTTACTGCAGAGAAAAACGATCCTGCATGGGCTAGATTCGACGAGCAGAGCAACGAGAGAAAGAGAATAAAAGGAAATATGAGAAAAAAGTGGTTCTTGATCGCCATTAGGGAAGTTTTCTTGGTAGGGTTCTGGGTTTAGTTCGTTGGAGCATGGATCAGAAACAATAAGGGTGTTCCATGTTGCTTCGTAGGTCAGTAGACCACTCCAGTTTGGTTTTGGTGAATTACAATTAAAATCTTCAACCTTATATAATTTTATAGTAATAATTTTAATTATTAAAAATAA
>JANIHY010000001.1:3607831-3618559 GCA_027479065.1 Erythroxylum brevipes
CATAATATTTAGTAATTCAAGAGTTCAACTAATTGTCTTTAGTAGAATGACATTTAGTTAATAAGCTGGAATTAATTATAATGAGATTAAATTAATTCCAAGCTTATTAGAGCTTGAATTATATAAGTCCAATTAGATTCTCTATTTGGCTTCTCGGAAGGTTATCAAGCAAAGTAAGAAATACAAATAGAGGTTTTAAAGCCTATGATTGAATGTTGGACTTACTTTAATTAATTGTTAATTATAAGCCAATATGAACATTTAGAAATTGGCTAGGCTTTGGTTTAATTTGATTAATTAGATTAGTTAAATCAAAACAAAGTTATTAAAGATAAATGGAGGTAGGATTTTGATTTTAATAGGCTAAATGTGCAGCTGTATATTTAGCATTGGTTTGCTACATTTATTATGGTTTTTAACATACTTTATCATTATTTAATAGAGTTATGATCTTATCATTAAATGGTTTAATGGTAGTCTTTTAATGATAACATTTAACCTATTAGCATTCATTGGATTAAAGAAAAAGGAGGTGCATTTGATGGACCATCTTCCTTCTTTTCAACATACAAATCGATAATGATATGTCTCATTTAGGTTAATAGTTTTTTCATATAGCCATCTTAAAGACAAATAAGAAGAGTCTCTTTTATTGGCTTCTTTATGATTGATTAAAGAATGAAGTGATGCATTGAATGCACATCACTTCTTTCTTTCATGATAACCAAAATTGAGAAGGCATGAGAAGGTGTTCTTGCATTTTTGGCTCTCTCTCTGATATTTGCATGTGTGAGCTAAAAATTGCGTGAGAAGTCTCTCATCATTGGCTTCTTTGTTCTAAAGAAAAATCTCTTCAAGTTTTCTTCTCCTTTTCTACCAAAGGATCTTGTTAACCAATTTGTCCAAGAAAAATAAGTGGTAGATTGGATTGGTTGAAAGTACAATAATGAGAAGAGGATACATCACTTAGGAGAGGATACATTGCTGAAGAGAGAATAGCATAACGAGGAGTTAAAGCTACAGCGAAGGAGTCAGTAATAATTTTCATCTTGTGTTTATGCAAATGTTTATCCTTATACCGTATCATGTATGGCTATGCATGTTGATTTGGTTATATTGCTTCTGCTACAATTTTGATTTCTAAAAAGTTTTGAAATCTAACGTTTTATCCAAATCGTGCATGCTTTATTTTTCCAATCCAACATGAACTTGCAAACTTTATGAGATTAATTGTCATCTTGTGATTAAATTTGGCCTTATGTAGCTTTTGTAGAAATTTATGATGTCCTTTGTGATTGCTAACATGTATAAAATTTACTTATGATTATTGATATTGAGTTTGAGTCAGTTATTATTGCTCTTCTTCATCATACTTCGCTACCTAAACTGGACACAGCTATCCGAGTGGCACTTTATGACGAAACTCAACTTGATACTCTCTGTGTTGAGCAATCTCTCCCTTCTACAGATATAGTTCTTATTGCTCCTACTACTTCAACTACCTTTACTTCTTCTAAGGAATTTTTCAAATAGTGTAAAAAAATTTAGTCACTATATGTATTTCTACTTGTCCTAAATTTAAAGATAAGAACTAGAATTCTAGCCAAAGTAATTAATTGATCCTTGTTTATTTTTCTTGTTACTGCAACCATTAAGGATTCTATTTCTAAGGATACTTTTCCTTATTTTTCCTTGCAAGAAATCTAAGCTATTCTTTAATTGATACAACCTAATTTTGGTATTGCTACTTTTCCTATCTTGTCTGTCACTCCAAGTAAATCTACTTTTTGGTTCTTTGATTTTGCCTATTGTAATCATATGACTTATGATCTAAGTTATTGAGTTATGTTTCCAAACCCTCTCATTGACCAATTGTTCACGTTGTTAATTCACGTTGTTAATCATTATATTTTTCCATTTAACACGTAGGCAATATTTCTTAATCTTACTTATCGTTATTCAATGTTTTAGATGGCCAAACTATCTCTCAGTCTTATTTTTGTTAATCAATTATGTGAACTTTGTGCTAATGTAACCTTTTGAGTTATGGTTGTATTGTATAGGATTTATAAAGAAGCAAGGTTCTTGGGATAATGTCTTAGTTTAGTCATTTATTTTAGCTTTTTTCTCTACAATTTCCATCCAAAGTTGTTGTTATTATCACCTCTTCTAGCATTAGGTACTTGCATCTTGGTTATATTTTTTCTTCTACATTATGACCTTTGATTTCTAATCGATGTCTAGGATCTATTAACACGATGAATTTGATTACATTTCATGTCCACTTTCGTATATCATGATTTTTCCATTTAATATTAGTGACTCTGTTTCTTTTGTACTATTTGATCTTATTTATTTTGATATATGAAGTCCTACTCCTAATATTACCATATGTGGTTCTCAATATGTTTTTATCTTTATTAATGACTATTCTCAATATACATAGATTTATTTTATGAAAAATTGTTGTGAGTTGTCTTCAATTTCTATTCAATATACTAATATGATTAAAATTCAATTTTCTTATAGTATTAAAATTTTCACATAGATAATACTATGGAATATTGAGACATTACTCTTTTGTCAATGTTATACTTATTGCATTTTTGTTTAACATTCTTATCTTGATATCTCTTAACAGAATGGTCGCGTAGAACATAAACACAAAAATATTTTGGAAAAATTTCGATATCTCTTTGTGTCATCTTCTTATCCTGAATCTTTTTATAGTGAAGTTGCCCTTATAACAATTTATATAATTAATCATATCCCTTCTCCTATCATTAATAATATTCTCCCTTGTGAACATCTCATTATCCTAATTATAACAATCTTTTAGTTTTTGGCTCTTCTTGCTTTTTTGGTCTTCAGTCACGTGAATACATCAAATTAGAATCTTAAGTCTAATTATGTTATTTCTATAGATATGGCATTAAATAAAAAGGTTATCGGTGTTGATCTATTCTTTCTCAACATCTCTGTATTTCCTGTCATGTCAACTTTTGAGAACATAGATGTCAATAAGATGTTTTATTTTAATTTAAGCATTTCTTATTTTGTGTTCTTTTATTTCATGAGTAATCAATATTGATTGATCTGAAAAATTAATCTGATGTTAATTATTCTATAGCTATCCTTGAATTCAGTAATCCGTAACTATCGTAAATGATTAGTACAAGTAGTAAATATGTTATTTATGAATTTGCAAATCTAACTTATGAGAAAAAATTACGGTTAATTACAAAAAAAATTTCAATTTTTTTTGAATTTTGTAATTTTAGCTCGAACTTTTAAAAATAACAATAAAATACTCAAACTTTTAATATTTTGCCAAATTAATCTAACCTTAATCTTTCCGTTAATGTTATTGACGTGACTTGCTATGTCACCTAGTATCTTTTCCATGTGGGTGACATCTGGACTTTAATTTCTACGTCATCAAATTATAAATTTTTATTAAAAATAAATTATAAAAATTTCTAATTTTCTCTTCTTTCTCTCCCTAAACTTCTTGCTATCATTCTTCTAGTTTTATTCTTCATTCTCTCTCAAAAGTTAAAAACCATAATTTGATAACATGAAAATTAATTCACGTGGCAAAGATACTAGGTGACATAGCATGTCACATTAGCAACATTAATGGGAAGACTAATGTTAGACTATTTTTATTAAAAAAGTATAAGTTTGAGCATTTGATTGTTACTTTTTAAAGTTTTGACTAGAATTACAAAATTTAGTAAATTTGATTTTTTTTGTAATTAATCCAAAAAATTAAATTTAATAATTGTAGTTATCTCAATTATTTAATTTAGGATTTAGTCTATTTCATTAAGCTTATTTCTATTATTTAATGAATATGAAATGCTATCATATCCAATCAACTTATAGTCAGTATGGGTTTAAATGTTGGGTTTGAAAGAATTTATTTAAAAAAAATTGAGACTTATTATGGCTATCATACTATATTTCTTACTAATTGCTTAAATTGTGAAAATTACTCTTTTTAGACTAATGATCAAAGTTATAATTGGATGAGATCCTTCCTTTGAATTGGGGTTAAGTGAATTTCTCACTTAAATACTTAGTTGATTTATTTTGATTTCTTGTTAAATTTAGTTTATTAGTTAATTAATTATAAACCTCCATTTTGTTTTTTCAACTGAAATTAATAAGCCAGTTTCTAATTATTTTGGGATTTGACCTAGTTTCATAACTACTACAAAAATTTAGCGAATCAAATTTAATTTTAAGGGCTTTGACAACTGTTTAGTTGGTCATTTATTTGATCTTGTTTCTCTCTAATTACCATCCAGAGTTGTTGTCGCTATCTCCTTTTCCAATATTCAACCCTTATGTCTTGGTCATGTTTTCTCTTACAAGTTACAACCTTTGATTTCTAATAGACATCTAGGATTTGTTAAACATAATTAATTTGATTTAGTTTCATGTCTACTTTCAAAATATCATGCTTAGCCATTTAATATTAGTGACTATATTTCTTCTGCACCATTTGATCTTATTCATTGTCATATTTAGAGTCCTGCTCCTAATATTACCATGTGGTTCTTAATATTTTGTTATTTTTATTGATGACTATTCTCAGTAAAAGTGAACTTATCTTATAAAAAATCATTTTAAGTTGTCTTTAGTTTCTATTCAATTTACTAATATGATTAAAACTCAATTTTCTTGCAATATCAATTTTTTCCATATAAAAAATGATATGGAATATCAAGGCACTACTCTTTGTCAAATTTTTACTTCTCATGGAACTAATGTTCAACGTTCTTTTCTTAGTACCTCTCAACATAATGGTCATGTAGAATATAAACACAGACATATTTTGGAAATTGTTAAATCTCCTTGTGTCATCTTTCTTGTCCTAAATCTTTTTAGGATGAAGTTGCTCTTAGAAAAATTTATACAATTAATCATATCCTTTCTCCTATCATTAATAATATTTTCCCTTATTAATGTCTCCATAGTTATTAACCTAATTTTCACAATCTTCAAGTTTTTGAATCTTCTTGTTTTTTTTCATCTTCAATAATATGAATACATCAAATTAGAATCTCAACTCTAATTGTATTATTTCTTGGAATATGAAATTGAATATGAGGGTTATTAGTGTTGAGATCTTTTGTCTTAACTTTTTGTATATCCTGTCATATCACTTTTTGGGAACATAAGATGTTTTCTTCATTATCTACCTTTAAAGACATACCATCTTTTGCCTTTCTTATTGATCCTCCAATTACTTTATTTTTTGATAATTCTCTTATAGGTCCAAATTGCTCAAAAAGTTATGATCCACCTCATCCCACACGTCATAATTTTCCTCCTATAGATCCTCAACCTTCTTCATCTACTATTTAAACTTCTTATGATCCCCCATTTCACCATTCTTCTCGTGAGGTCAACCCAAAGTCACTCTTGGTGATTGTCATTACGTTGGCCCCTAAAAATTTTTTATTGATGAATAAACATGATTTAAAATTAATTATGAGGTTTTGATGGATTAAAAATTTCAAAAAGTAAATTAACATGTCAATGTTAGTAGGATTTTATTGCATGGGTTAGTTAAATTAAAGAGTTAAGAGTGTATAGCCTAAAGGGCATTTTAGGTAAGTCACTTAAGGATAAGGACTATAAGGCATGAGGGAAGGGGCAAAGTGCACATTTTATGCTCATTAAGGGTAGAAGTGGTAGAAGAAATGTTGTCTTGCTCTTAGAGAAGGAAGAAAACGTGAGTGAGAAGAAGAGAGAAGACAAGCACGAAAAAGAAAGGAGAGAAAAGAAGAGAAAACCAAGCTAAGGTTGATCTCTCTTAACTTTCTAGAGAGATTTTGAAGTCGTTCAAGAAGAGAAAAAAGTATAGGAAGAAAAGAACTTTCTTTTGAGCTAAGAAACTCATTATTTGGTGAAGAATCAAGGTAAGACATTTTGAATCTTTTGGATTTTTGGAAAGGTTTTAATTCTTGAAGGTTAGGAAATGAAATGTGGTTAAGGATTATAGAATTAATTTTAGTGAATGTGCTTTGTGGGTCTCCAACTTGTAACCCTATTAAATGAGAAAATTTTCCACTAATGAAGGAAATCAAGAAAGGCAAAAGGAGCAAGAAGAGAGACACCTTTGAGCAACTATTAAGCAAGGAAATTCAAAGTGGGTACATTTTTATAATTGAGTAATAAACCATTAATGTTTCTTCTAAATCAAGAAAGTTAAATGTTTTCAATTATGTTATAAATGTGCATTTATTGTTCTTAGAATGTATGAGAAAGTGCTATGTGTTTGGTATGTGAATATTGTATCGATGATTTATGAAAAGAATACGAAAATAATTTTTGAAAAAAAAAAGATACTACATTTATGAAATCACATTTTTGGAAATGTGCCATTTTGGGGCAATAAGTTTACAAGTTATGAAATACATGTTATGAGGGTTTGGTTTGGTCCATTTTATATGTCAAGTGCACTTCGACTAAAGGCTTCTCCCCCCTGCCCGCTAGTGCCATGGAGCTCCTTCATAGGCTTCCTTATGTTTATAACTACGTAAAAACTACTATATGGGATTGTGTTAGTTCATTCTGCTCACGACTACATAGGATTATTTTGTAGGAATGTGTTAGATCGTTTTGTTTATGGACCTCCAAAACTATTTTGATGTGCTTATATGTTAACAAGTTTATTGAATGCATGATTTGGGTTGCTTATAAATTGTTTGATAAATTGAGAATTGGGAAATATGTGTTTCATGATTCAATGTGAGTTTTTCAATTATTTTTTCTTGTTATCGATTATAAAACTGTTACCCACGAGCTTTAAGCTCACCCCCCTTCGGTCCCATATTCAGGTAATGAGCAAGAAATCGAGTGAAAGAGATTCAAGGCATCACTCCGAATTTGCATGTTTTGTTTTGTTTTCGAGTAATTTATGTAAAACAAGGCTGTAGTCGCATTTTGAACAATTATCATTCAAGTATCTTTTATATTTTGAAGATTTTGCTAACTGATGTGTTGTGACTTGAAATTCCATTAAAGCTTTGTAAACTCTTATCTTATGATGTTAACGAAAAATGATGGTGTCTTGCTCATGATTTCTCTAAGTGAGTATGTTGCAAATATCAAGTTTTTCATAGGGGTAAAATTTGTGTTATGATGTTAGGGAAAAATCTGTATTAATCTAGGCTGAATTAAACAAAGTTGTCTTCTCGAAAGTGGTAGCTTGTCTTTCTAGCTTTCCAACGATATAAAGTATGAAATTTTTAGATAGCGGAGTTGAAATATATGATCATTATAAGTTGGTGATGCTACATGGGATGTATATACAGAACAACTATACTAAATGAAGTGATATCGCATTAGGAGAGTTGAATTTGGAAAGATTATGAGTGAAAGTGGTGTTAGAATGGATGTAGGATCCATTGGAGATGTCTTAGAGAGGAAGATTTCAGTAAAGATCCAAGGAGTAGACGATCAAGCCATGTAAATTAACACTGATCGTGTCTTCCAAGAATGAAAAGGCCATCAAAGCCGAGGAATACACGATCTGCCTGTGTATTTGCACACGACCCGTGTGTTGACCCTCCAAATGGAAAATTCTCTCTTTGGAGCCTCATGAAAGTTGTAGATCTAAAAGTCCTCTTCAAAACTATCCTAAGATGATCTTAATCTGACATCTCTAGAGCAAGTTATGCCTTTCTTTACCAAAATATGTTTGAAGAGTATGAATTGGATATTGTATTGAACATACTTTTGTATTTTGCTGATATTTTGATATGTAGAGCTCCAAATGAGGTGATTATTGATTCAAATTAAACTAGAGACACTAAGCTACAATTTTTCTGAAGAAGTATTTTTGAAATCCTTATCTGAAGATTTCTAAAATCTGTTTTGAATTTGAAGGAATGAGTTTGATTTTGGTAACTGACTTGTATAAGCACACCACCCTTGTGGGATGCGTGTTCAGATGTCATTTAAGACTTCGAGCACATATCTTACGAGGGCGGGGTGTCCAACACATTGCCATTGTGCTATTATTTCTTTTTATGAGTCTCACACTTATTGTGAGGCTAATACTAATCCTTTATGGTAAAAAGAAATAGAAGAACTTAATGCATTTACTTCAACTCATAAATAGGATTCAGTTGATTAATCTACGAATAAATCTGTGTTTGGTTATAAATGGGTCTACAAAATCAAGATCAAGGCTAATGGTTTAGTAGAATGTTATAAGACTTGGCTTGTAACTAAATTGTTCACTCAAGAATATGATATTGATTGTGAGGAAACTTTTGCTCATATAGCACTCAAGAATATGAGATTGATTGTGATGAGACTTTTGCTCCCATAGCCCACATCACTTATTTTCGTACTCTCATTGCCATTTTCACTGTTGTTATTAAGAATTTGACCTTATTTCGTATGGATGTTAAGAATGCCATCATAAATAGAGATATCATTAAAGAAGTCTATATGCAACCTCATCCTGGCTATGATCATCCTCCATATAAAGTTTATATTCTTCAAAAGGCTTTGTACAAACTTAAACAAGCTCCCTATGCTTGGTTTACTAAATTTAGTTTTATCATTTGTCAGTTTGGTTTCAATCTAATCTCATGATTATGCATTATTCCTGCGAAATATAAAAGTGTTATTATTATGTTATTATTATATGTTGATGGCATGATCATTACTGGTGATGGTACATAGGGTATTCATGATCTCAATAATTTTTTAACTACTAATTTAAGATGAAAAATCTTGGGTATTTGAACTATTTCTTGGGTCTTAATATTACTTATGATTATACAGGATATTATTTATCTCAGGCTAATTATGCTACCGATCTTATCCCTCATGCAGGTCTTACTGGTGATAAAATTGTCAATACTCCCATTGAAGCTAATACTCATTTTTTAACTTTTAATGAGTCTCCTCTTCATGATATTATCATCACCTTATTGACAATCTTATTTCTTATGTTATTTACATTATTAGTCAGTTTATGATAGCTCCCTGTACTACTCATTATGCAGCCATTCTTCGTATTCTTTGTTACATCAAAGGTACCTTGTTTCATAGTCTTCACTATTCCAACTCGTCTTCTCTTCAATTACGAGGTTATTCAAATGTTGGTTGGGCTAGTGACCACTATAGACCATCGGTCTACTATTAGTTCTTACTTATTGTTTCACTTATCTTTTGGCATAGTAAGAAACAAATCATTGGCTCTCAATGTAGTACTAAAATTGAATATCAAACTCTCGTTTATACTACTTTTGAGCTTTTATAGCTTCGTTGTTTAATTTAAAATATGGACATTTGGTCTCCATCTACTACTTTGCATTATGATAATTGAAGTGCTATGCAGATTGCCCATAATGGTGTATTTCATAAGCACACAAAACATATCAAAATCAATTATCACTTTGTGTGTCATCATGTTTATCATAATACAATTGATCTTATTTATGTCTCCTGTTATGATCAAACTGCTTATATATTTACTAAAGCTCATTATGCTCCTGGATTTTGCGATCTTGTTTCCAAACTCAAGATATCAGCTTTTGAATTTGAGGGGTTTGATAATATGATAATATATATTATAATCCATGTAAATATATTTAGTACCTGTTTGGTTCAGCTTTTGGAAGCTCCAAAAGCAACTTTTTTTACTGCAAAAGCTATTTTAAGAAAAAATGAGTGTTTGGCTGTAAACTTTAAAAATACTTTTGAAGTAGAAATAGCTTTTTTAAAAGCTAAAATATAGCTTTTTTGGGTAGATAATTTTGCATCACTTACGTATACATCAAATTTTAGAACGTCTGTTTTGTTTCTTTGGCTTTCTTTTGTTCACTCACAACTCATCTTCTCAATGACTCACAACTCATCTTCTCAAGACACCCACGATCAACTCAGAGGTTAGTTTGAATGTTATTTCTTTATATTTTTCCTCTTTCTCGAATTTTATTTTAATACTGTGTTCGTCTGGTTCGAATGACTGCGTTCGTTATGCAGACGTCGAAACGTCTACAACGTAGACGAAGTTTGTTGCATTGTTGACGCAAAGCATTCGTCTGCGTTAAACATAGACGTCTCTGCGTTTAATGCAGACGAAGGTCTGTATTGTTCAACACTGACCAAGTCTACTTTGTTAAGCGCAGACAAGGTTTTTCAATGGATTCACATCCCCTTTCTAACAAAACTAGCTATCAATGAATTCTATGTAACTACGGTCTTGTTTGGTATTAGACCAAAAATTTTAGAAGCCATTACTTGTTGAGGCTGCTGACAACATTGTGACTTCATATTATCCATTATATGAAGAGCTTCTGTAGGCAGCCCATTGCTTACATAATTTGCAGTCTTTTTTTTTTGGTATCTTATGTTGCCCTTTTGAATTTTTTAATGGTGTGATTCTAACAAACCGTGAGTGAAGATGTTAGTCCCTTAAAGTAGTTATCTAGTTATTTTAATTGCACTCAATGATTCAAAGTAGGCATATAAAATTGTTTTTAAATATAGGTTGAAAGTAATACATGATGACTAATTTGTATTTGAGATAGCAACTCCTTATGAAGTGTGTCTCTTTCTTTGCTTCTGGACGTGTATAAACTTTAATAGTCATTTGGTTATACTTTTATATTTTCTTATACTTGTTAAATTCATTGTTATATGCAGTGAGGATTTTATTGTTGATAGAAAATGTCAATACCAAGCCAAGAT
>JANIHY010000001.1:3625015-3638610 GCA_027479065.1 Erythroxylum brevipes
GTTCCAAATAACTCAATTCTTATATATATATATATATATATGTGTGTATATATATATATTAAAAATAATTTTTTAAAAATTTTTAAAATATTGGGGGGCCTAGTGCATTATTGGCCCCCAAATAGATAGTCACTCATCTCCTTCTCCTTCTCCTTCTCCTTCTCCTTCTCTTTCTTATCCTTCTATCATATTCAAGTTTGTCAACTTGTTCTGTTTTGCATTTAGTGGTCATGGTGGTGGGTGGCTCGCCTGATGGTGAATTTTGTATAGAAGAAATAGAGGAGTTTAGTGATTCTGATGAGAAAAGGTTTTCCAATTAAGAAATGTCAGGCGAGAGACACTTCCAGAATAAGGCTAATTTCGATTCATTTCAATCTTGATATGGCCATTACCCGTCAGATTTAGCTCAATTGTCACAAATTTGGGTTTTACATTAATCAGTTATCTTGTTTTCGAAACAGCCTCTCTATTAATTAAGGGTAAGATAACGTATCTCTCAAAATTCTGTTAATTAGCCGGATTCATACTGGATCTTGTTGTTATATTGTTTCTATACTTTTTTTAAAAAATATTTTTTCTTAAACTCTCCCAATTACTTTTTTCTCTCTCTCTCATTTTTATTCTTTGCAGAGACCATAAAGAAACAAGCTTTGTTTTCATTTTCGTGGGTTTTGTTATTACTAAGGAGTGAAGCAAAGCCATAAAATGGACAGAAAACAAGGGTTCTTATTGAATTTTAAAGAGAAGGTAGTTAGAGGGTTATTAGCACTAGAGTTATAAGTTTCTCGTTATCCTGTTTTTATCTTATTATATGAGCATCTATCAATTCAATAAATGAGACCTATAAAAAATAAAATAGAAGAAAGTAACAAGAATAAGTGATCAGAACTCTAAGCTAGAACTCTAAGCTAAAACTCTGGCAAAGAGTGTCACCAATGTGGAGTATGTTAGTAGAATATCCAACAAGTGGCATAACTTGACCCACTTACTATGATACGTCTTGTAGTTATTGAAGCATGTTTTATTAATTAAAGATGTGTTTTTTGGAAGTTTGAACATGCATTGAGTAGTGCTAAATCTCCCAAAGTTGTTGCCTTCTTTTATAATTGTTTCGTCTGTATTTTTCTCTTCTTTGTCTATATAACCAAAGAAAGATAATACCAAGTGGTCTTTGATTTCGACAATGCTTTTCTGGAGCTAAGTTGCTCTGTTCTTATACATACTAATTTCAGGCTGAAACTTCCTTAAATTGTAAAGAACTGCTTTTTTCTTCAATCTTGATTTCGAGAAGCCATTGTCCTCTTCAAGCGCTCTGGAAAGAACTTCGGAGGGCCCCGAAATTACTTTGTCGTTACTGGAATTTGAAATAGACATCAAAGAGGTTGTTGAGATTTTTGGCTGATAGTAATCCAAGAGATGAGATCCTCTCTGCCAAATCCTGTCTCAGAAGATTTTGCACAAAATTGGCACAAAGGATCGGGCATACAAGATCTCATCCAGAAATCCAATGTCTAGATGCTTTATTTCGCTATTGTAAGCGCATGATGAGAAAGTTGGGGGGAGTCTACTCCTACTCCAATCGGGTCATTCACGAGTTCTAAGGTAGATTTACCGAGTGCTGGACTAATATAGTCCTCTGTATCCTCTCAAGATGACCTTCAGATTCTCTGGTCCAGATACTCTGACCCTATCCTATGCCAGAGGATCTGAAGGCCTTCTGAGACCTGATCCTCTGGCCCAGGTGCTCTGGGAATATGTAACTTTTGTGTATCAAGAGTCCTAAGCTCATCGTCCAGTTTCCTTTAAAGTGAAATGGAAACCATTTTCATTACGGCATTAATTGTTATTGAGTCTGACTTTTCATAGAACAAGTTTTGAATTGATTTCCTTTCTCTTTCCCTGTTGTCTAGCACTATAACCACTGATACCAGTGAACGAGAGGTCCAAAGAGCTTGGACATCATCGCCTGTTTCGGACTTAACAACTGCATGTCAATGCATTTTCACTCGGTGTGTGCGTGTGCTATCTCGCATTCAACTCGTCTATTCCCTTTTGAAAAGGGTTACCTGCTTATTATCTATGCACAATACAAGATCATGTGAATCCCTAATGATTTCACAATGTTCAAATAAACTAAACAAAGTATGCATTTTCCAATGTCTTTGCCCTATCAGCAGCTTCACCACGCTCCTTCTGCTTGCCTGCCATGGAATAACCTCTCTCCTAAACCGGAAACATAATATTTGTCATGGTGATATGCATCTAAAAGAATCCCAATTTAGAAGAATGTAATATACAAGGCAGGGACGTACCAGTAATCGCCATATGAAAGGTACTCCTTCCCTCTTTTTTATCTGCTTCTTAAGTACTTCAATTGCTAGAATTCCAATAAAAATCAGGAAAAAAAAAAGCCTCTTTGTGATTAAATGAGGAGAATGAAGATGATGGGAGAAGTATTTCATACCCTTATGAGCTTGTCCAGTGTACAGCAACATACTGTACCAGACTTCACTGAATACCTCAAGTTGTTCATCAGATGCTCCAATTATCTACAAACAGAAGTTTAAGTCCATCTATCAAAAATGCGAAAGGAACCAGCATCCAAAGAACCAACTCTAAGATGGCACATGCCTTACAAAAATTGACATCAAAACTTGGACCGAGTATATCCAACGCTTGTTTGTGATTTCCCTTGCCATACTCAAACATGGCTTCTGCAAGCTGAGATGAGTGCAAAAGGCATTGACCCAATGTTAAAATTAATGCTGAAGTCCTGTCTAGACAGGGATGGTAAGAGGAAGTGGGAATTTAAAAAACTAAAACAAGTGCAACTGGCAAAACTAGAATGCAGAGAGAACAGTGATCTGCAAATACCAGAATGCCACTCTGCATGATTTGTTGCTTCTTTGTGCTCATTTTAGAAAACCTACAAAAAGAGAATGCAATTCCAAATAAAATACCCGTTGGATGTCTCCCAAATGAAGGAACCATAACTGTTACCCATACTTGTCTTTCAATCCCTTAAGCAACTCTTCAGCTTTGGAAATTTCTCCAGATTTAGCTAAGGCCCACAGTATTAACACGTCAAGGTGCCAATCCAAGTACCAGAAGGTCTAACATGGAATGAACATTGTATGGATGTCATAACATGGAATAAATGTGAGACCAAACATATCAACTAGATATCCATATTGAAATATGGAACTTAAATTTAACTGAAAACTAATGTTTTGATCTATGTCTCCTTGATAGTTGCACACCTAATAGTTGAGGTAAACCAAAATCAATTAGTTTGAATTTAAGTTTCTCATACAAAACCACTTTATTGCAATTTTAGACAAAAGTCTCTTAGAGCAACATGAGCCTAATGAAGTACAAACAGGAACAGGTGGCTAAGATATCCAAATCAGAAAAATTCATGTCTGGAATTCTAACATACTGAATAACTAGGTAATTTTCTTTGCCAGAACTAACTGCAGTCTATACTGCAACACAGACTACCACTACACTTTACTTTCTCATTGACAGCTACGTGGATTTCTGTCAAAATTTTCAGAAGCATGGATTTTCATGTCAAATTTAGAGCTATATGGCAAAGTGGCAGGCAATGATTAGTTAAATGTTGCCAGATTCAATACAATAGCATAACCATTTCTAAGTCTTCAACAACCAATGTCAGATCAGTTGCATTTTAAGACTTTTTGTTAACAGTGTGTCTCATAACTTACTTGATCAATTACACGGGAAGCCAAGACCTTCAGACAATCACTAAAGGTTTCAATCTCATCCCGCACATATACACGCAACAGCAATCCCAGAGCATTTATATATACCTGAATGTATAAGAAACAAAATTTTAATTTGAAAGTCCAGTACATCTTCAAGAGAATGCAAAGTAATATACCTCTGCAGGTGTGGCATGGTCTCTCTCCAACTCGCTCCAGATATGATGGTCATAAACTTCAAAAACCTTTCGCATGGAAGAATGACCTTCCAAGTAACAAAGAGCCACATGCCACCAATTATGTGTCAGCCTGCAGGCCAAAACAATTAACATGCCAGCAATATTACAGATGAAATGTATAGCTACATGTAATTAAAAAGACTTCTGTTCATACATAAATGATAAACAAGAATTCCATGAAGATGAGCATGCTTCCATAAACTCCACTGCTTCCTTGAAACGACACTCATACTGAAGAACATGACAGACCTACACATGCATCCATAAGATTGAGTAGCAATATATCAGGAAATTCTAACACATTGAAATGGGAGCTTCTTGTTACAATTAGTGCAATTTCCCTCTTTTTCAGCACTCTGCTTCTTATAAAGACTTGTACATAATGACAAATAAAATTGAACGCCAAATGGAACATAGGAAAATGATATTCTTCTTTCATGAAAGCATGCCAAGGACTAGAACTCACGGCATGTTGTGCCCAAAAGTCTTGTGTATTGATCTTCAGTCCCTTTCTTGCAGCTTCCTCAGCATCAGGCATTCTGCCAAGCTCTAGTAATGGAAAAGCAAGCATTCCATACACATAATCTTCTTCTTTATTGTGGGGAAGAACCTATCAAAATCAGAATTCCTGTCACACTAGCTAATCATAAAGAAAAAAGGCTGAGGCATTTGTGTAAGAAATAGAGATGAACCTTTTGTACAAGGTCCAGAGACAGATTAGGTCTACCCATGTAGAAGCATAGTAGTTGAGCTCTTTTCAAAGAAACGAGATCTTTTGGGTAGTCATTCAGGAGCTGCAAAATAAATACACACCAAATAAATGCGAAAATTTTCACAATAAAATCTCAGATGCAAACATACCAAGTTATAAATGGACATATGGCTATAGTTCGTAAAAACTCTACACAAAAAGAGCACATAGAAATCGTAACTCATATATAGTATATTTTCTTCACCAAGTGTGGCTCAACCCATCTTCTACATGAGTATTCAAAGACTTCTTACAAGATTTGCCCACCTTAGAATGTAGCTCCACAGCAACATCGTCGTCTCTATTCTCACATGTCAAGGAGCTAATTGCTTCAAAAACTGCTTTCTCATAAGAGGTGGCTTGTTCCTGTTAATTGCAGAACTTTTTCAATAAATAGGGAAAGCCCCACATGAAAATGTTCTCTGTGACGTTGTGTTAGGAGCATCTACGGAAAATATGAAGTTAAAAGATTTACAAGTTTAGACTTTGCCGCAAGTAGATGAAAAGGTGCTCGAGAAGGATCACTGGAACAGAGAAAATGAGCAGCCAAAATATTGGCTAGTACGCAGTCTTTGTCATGACCAGGTGCTTCCAATATGACGCGCCTTTGTCTCCCATAACTAAGCACCTTTATATCAACCAAAAAAACACCCAAACCCGTATCACAAAATCCACCCACGAGTTCTCCATCAAATCAAGGAAGTACAAAGAGAGAAAGAAGACAGGAAAAGAGAAACGCACACCTGGTGATAATAAGAGTTGATGGCCGAGATACAATCATCTGAAGAAGTCCTAACCTCGTATCCCCATCTATCCAGTTTGACTTCAACACCCCTTTCCATGTCTCTCAATGTCGCCTGCTTAAAAATCCCACTGACCGTGTTGCTCTTATTATAGAAGAAGTACCGAAAGAATAAGTACAATTGCAACTATACAAGTATGTCGGAGACAAAAACAAATGTCGGAGTCATCTTTTGCAATTCAAGAGTTGTGCCGGAGATAACAAGTGTTGGCTGTATCTTGTCGTTGTTCTACAAAGATGGAATCTTTTGGCGGCTTTCTTCTTGCTTTATAGTTATGGGTTTATGGGTGCGAAAGAAAACCAAACCTTCCTCACAGTAACCATGGATCAACTTCAACTGGGGTTTGTTGTGTTCATGTTGTAGTGTGGTGAGTTCTGAAGAATCGCATTACTGCCTTGGTGCGGTGGCATTTTAATATTATCTCGCATACAGACAGACTTAGCTTGTTTGAGGTAATGGAAAATTATGGATAGGATCAGATTCTTTGCTTCAGTTAATTAGTTCTTAGTTTTTACTATATTTTAGTTCTATTTTATTAAATCTGAACCACAAATTCATAAAAGATTCACATAAACGGGAGAATCAGATTAAGCAATACGTGATTAGAATCAGATTAAGTAACATATGATTGAAACACTCCACAAAAACAGGATGTTGAGCGTTGGGACTTATGATTGTTCTTAGAAACTAGAAAGTCCTAATTAGTTTCCTGAGTAAACCAAACCAAGGACATACGATCCCATGGAAAGTGGTAAAGTTGAAAAGGGAAAACTTTGCTTGAATTTTGTTCCTTTTTAACTTTGTAAAAATAATTTAATTTATAAAACATAAATTTATTGATAGTTAGTATTTCCCAATATTAAAATTATGATAATAACTAAATAATAAATTATTGGATTTACTAAATCACATAAAATTTATAAATTAAATTTCAAAGTCGATGAGATCTTTTTATACTTCGATCAAACTAAAACATATTTTCATTATCAAAACTTTAATATTTAAATATAAAATAAATTAGTTTTAATAAGTGATTAAGTAATTCAAAATTTAGTGGTTCTAATTTTAATCTATCGTGTATTTCCCCAAATCTCAAATACTATTTATGTGAGTTTTATTTAATTGTTGTTTGAAATAAAATGAAACTAAAATACGAGAAGAAGGAAAAAGAATAAAATACCTAAATTGTTCTCGGTGAAATATTACAAGGGTGAGCTTTATTTTACTTACAAGTGGTGACCTACTAAGTGAAAATTTTTTAGATTGGCTTATAGGTAGAAGAGGCTAGTGCTTCATTGCTTAGTGAGTAAGGCGATTGTTTTGTTGGCTTATTGGAAAAACCAATTTATGATGAGATAAAAAGACTTTACTCTTTTTTGCTTGTGATGTGTATTGTCGTAAAAATTAGAATGTAAGAGGAAAAAAAGAGAGACTTAAGCCATTATTTTGACATGTGGGACGTAGCTATTTGGTGAAATAATCAAGAAGAAGCGGATTATCATTGACAGATATTCGATGTTAGTATCTCTTGAATTTGTACTGGGTACTAAATTGATTATAATTTTTAATTTGTACTACAACTCGGAGGTAATTGTACTTCTCATTGACATTATTGTTGTTGGTTGTTGATTGTACTCTTAATTATTACAGTAGATTAATTTTACTCCATGGAAATCCGGATTGTAATTTTTCCCCTAGTTGAAAAGGGTTTTTCACGTAAATTGCTTGTCCGTTGATTTAGTTTCTTGCATTTTATTTATCATGCTATTATTGTTGTTATAGTTGTGGTGATTTTCCTCGACATAATCTAATGTGATCGAATAATGTATGAATATATTTATACAAATTAGTTTTAAACTAAATAGAATTTATTCAAAATTTGGACTATATATTACCTTTCCTTATGTATGTATGTATGTATGTATAATATGAAATAGAGAGTAAAAAAGGTGTGCACTTTCCTTTCCCTAAAAGAAGTACACTCATATTTTAGTGTTTAGCATCTACAAGGATCATAAAGGTGGTATCTGTGACTACTTAATCTAAGATAATAGAAAAAAGATATAAACTTTTCATATATTTTAAGAAATTTTGGAAAAATTCGTTGATCTTTAAATTTTTTTAAAAAGAGCTTAGTTTCTATTTTATAAACGAGTCCCTCGTCTTAGATTTCGGTTAAAATAATAATAAAACACACGCAATATGAATATCATACGTGAATTAATCAAATTTTGTTAATATGGTAATTCAACTTAGCTATTAAACCTGAACCAAATTAAATAAATTTGAATTGAATTAATAATTTGAGATAGTTACAATAAATTATCAGTTTGGGTTTAAGAGCGGGGTTGAATCATAAAGTAAACAACATTTGATTAGTCTATGCCTATTATTTATACTGTCTTGTCGCTATTTTTTAACTAAAGTCTAGAAAAAGGATTTTTTTTGAAAAATAGAAAATTAAAATGAATATTTTCAAGAATTTTACAAATTAGGAGATTTTTTAAAGTTTATTGAACGACAAAGAATGTCTATGTCTTTACCCTAAAATAATAGTATCAACATGTGAGTTCAAGAAATATTAACAACTTATATGGAAAATGCATATTGCTTGAATCCTTGAGAATTTAGGAGACATAAATCAATTTATGGTGTGCTGTTTCTAGGTGATCTTATCTTGAACACTATAGATTCGTTGATGTATCATGTTTGGCATGGAAAAGTTGTTTTATTTATTTACAAATGAGTTAAATTCATTTGATTATAACCTGGTTTTACATATTATTAATTTACCCTTAAATTTAAAAAAATAATTCTAAAAAATTAATACCAGTCAAAACTTTTAAAAGTGATAATAAAATATTTCAACTTTTAATTTATTTAAAAAATTGGTCGTTATTAACTCCTTAGTTAATCGTCACAAACTCATGTGACACATGGTTAACACATGTCTTTTTTATTTCCATGTTATATTAAATACTAAAAAATAAAAAATCAAACCATAAAATACACTATATGTCGCCTTCTTCCACCCCTAAAAGAAACCCTTATGTTTTGTATTTATTTCCTCATAAAAAATCACCTTGTTTTTTAAAGAATGGTTATATTGTTCTTGAAATTGAAAAACATTTATGAGCATATGAGTTGACCCATAATTTTTTCAGAGACCAATCACAAGAGAACGATGGCCATAACATTAAGGTTGTCAATTTCATGCACAAGATCATTGCCAAGATAAATTGTAAGCATCACCGTTTGGTCTAAGCTTCCATAATATGTCTCTTCCTTATCTTCAACAACACTATAAGGCTTTTAAACAAAAAATTATGCAAATACAAAAATGTGGAGCTTACCAATTTCTAACATGTTAAGGACCTACTTCTCAAGAGATATCCACCATAATCAGAATTGGTATATCCTACAATACCATTAGTTCTATCATCAAAACCATAAACTAAGCAAATGTTGCTCGTGCCTTTCAAGTATTGCATAATCCACTTAAGGAATGACAATAGATACTGAAATTCTAATTTTACATATGTCTAAGGATATTGAAATTATATTTTTTCATGTCCTCGTATTTTGTGTCATGAGTTTGATAATTGACCCACTCTTGACACGAGCATCGATTTATTTTTGACTTCTTAATTTCTTTAACTCATGTGAGTTTGGAGCTAGATTCATGTTCCTTTCTAGAATCAGTTTGCTTATGTGATTTCACTTTCTACTAAAATTCAGGTCATATCTCACAATTGTCTACCTTGGCTTAAATTTCTCCATAGTCTAACCAATAATCACCCTATGCCATAATATCCTTAAAGGATTCAAGTTATACAAACATTCTCTAAGTTTATATTATGCTTAAACTTTTATCCACATAATACCTTGGTCAACATATTTGCTAGTTTCTCAATTACGACTATCTTCTGTATGAAATCACCTTTTTCCACAATGGTATAGTCAATGTACTAAGTGCATAAGGCTTGCCGCTTTGCAGGGTTTGGGGAGGTTCATAATATACGTAGCCTTCCCTATGTATTATTACAAAGAAGCTATTTTCGTGACTTGAACCTGTGATCTTATGATCACAAAAGAGCAATTTTATCAGTTGCTCCAAGACTCAACCTTAAGGATATCTCAAATAAAGTTTAACTTGATATCAATATACTTTATTCTTCATCATAGCTAGATTTTTAGCCAAATTCAATGACTATAATTATCATAGTAAATAAAATAGTTTTGCACATCCATACCCAAACTATTAATGAGACCATACGACATATACCTTCTTTAACCTCTAATGTCAATAACATTTTTTCTTCTATTATAGATAAAACAATTTTCAACTGAAGTGTTGCTTTTCAACTAATTGCACATCCAAAGAGGGTATATGATATAACATGTCAAGGACGTACTTATCGGGAGATCTCCACCAAAGTTAGAATTGGTATATCCTATAATACCATTAGTTATATCATTAAAACCATAAACCAAGAAAATGTTGCTTGTGCCTTTCAAGTATTGCATAATCCACTTAAGGAATGATTATCGATAGTAACTCTAATTTTACATATGTTTAAGGATACTAAAATTATACTTCTATATGTCCTCGTATTTTGTGTCACGAGTCTGATAACTGACCCACTCTTGACACAAACGTTGGTCTATTTTTGACTTTTTAATTTCTTTAACTAGTATGAGTTTGGTGTTAGTCTCATGTCCCTTTCTGGCATCAGTTTGCTTCTGTGATTTCACTGTCTACTAAAATTCAGGTCACATCTCACAATTATCTACCTTGGCTTTAATCTCTCCAAAACCAATAATCACCCTATGCCATAATATCCTTAAGGGATTCAAGCTATTTGAACATTCTCTAAGTCCATGTTATGTTTGAACTTTTATACACGTAACAACTTAGTCAAAATTTTTGTTAAGTTCTCAATTACGACTATCTTCTGTATAAAAACACCTTTTTCCTCAATGATATCTCAAATAAAATTTAACTTGATATCAATATGCTTTAATCTTCATCACAACAAGATTTTTCGTCAAATTTAATGACTATAACTATCATAGTAAATAAAATAATTTTACACATCCATACCAAACTATTAATACAACCATACGAACATTACCCTCTTTAACCTCTTATGTCTATACCATTAATTTTTTCATCTATTATAGATAAAACAATTTTCAATTAAAGTATTACTTTTCAACTAATTGCACTTCCAAAGAGGGTAAAAGATATAACATGTCAAGGACCTACTTCTCAAGAGATTTTCATCATAATCAGAATTTGTATATCCTACAATACCATTAGTTATATCATCAAAACCATAAACCAAGAAAATGTTACTTATGCCTTTCAAGTATTGCATAATCCACTTAAGGAATGATTATAGATAGGTAACTCTAATTTTGCATATGTTTAAGGATACTGAAATTATGTTTCTATATGTCCTCATATTTTATGTCATGAGTTTGATAACTGACCCCCTCTTGGCACGAGCGCCGTTCTATTTTTGACTTCTTAATTTTTTTAACTAGTATGAGTTTGGTGCCAGTCTCATGTCCCTTGCTGGTATTAGTTTGCTTCTATGATTTCATTCTTACTAAAACTCAAGTCATATATCGCAATTATCTACCTTGGCTTGAATTTCTCCAAATTCTAACCAATAATCACCCCATGCCATAATATCCTTAAGGGATTCAAGCTATGCGAACATTCTCCAAGTCCATGTTATGCTTAAACTTTTATACACGTAACAACTCGGTCAACATATTTACTAGGTTCTCAATTACAACTATCTCCTGTATGAAAATAACTTTTTCCTTAATGATATCTCGAAAAAGTTTTACTTGATATCAATATACTTTAATCTTCATCATAGCAAGATTTTTAGCCATATTCAACGACTATAATTACCAGAATAAATAAAATAATTTTACACATCCATACCCAAACTATTAATAAGACTATATGACCATATACCTTCCTTAACCTCTTATGTCAATAACATTTATTTCTTCTATTGTAGATAAAATAATTTTAAATTGAAGTGTTACTTTTTAACTAATTGCACATCTAAAGAGGGTATAAGGTATAACATGTTAAGGACCTTCTTCTCGAGAGGTCTCCACCATAATAAGAATTGGTATATCCTACAATATTGTTAGTTATATTATCAAAACCATAAACCAAACAAATGTTGCTCGTGTCTTTCAAGTATTGCATAATCTAATTAAGGAATGATTATGGACAACAAAATTCTAATTTTACATATGTTTAAGGATACTAAAATTATATTTCTATATGTCCTCGTATTTTGTATCATAAGTCTAACAACTGACCTATTCTTGACACAAATGTAGGTCTATTTTTGACTTCTTAATTTCTTTAACTAGTATAAGTTTGGTCTAGTCTTATGTCCCTTTATAAAATCAATTTGCTTATGTGATTTCATTCTTTACTAAAATTCAAGTCATATATTACAACTATCTACCTTGGCTTGAATTTCTCCAAAGTCTAACCAATTATCACCCTATGCTATAATATCCTTAAGGGATTCAAGCTATGCGAACATTCTCCAAGTCCATGTTATGCTTGAACTTTTATACACATACCAACTTGGTCAACATTTTTTCTAGGTTCTCAATTATGAGTATCTTTCGTATGAAAGCACCTTTTTCCTCAATGATATCTCGAATAAAATTTAACTTGATATAAATTTTCTTTAATCTTCATCATAGTAAGATTTTTAGCCAAATTCAATGACTATGATTATCATAGTAAATAAAATAATTTTACACATCCATACCTAAACTATTAATAAGACCATACGACTATTACCTTCTTTAACCTCTTATGTCTATAGCATTATTTTTTTCTTATATTGTAGATAAAACAATTTGCAATTGCGGTGTTGCTTTTCAACTAATTGCACATCCAAAGAGGGAAAAAGATATAACATCTCAAGGACTTACTTCTCAAAAGATCGCCATCGTAATCTGAATTGGTGTATCCTACAATACCATCAGTTATATCATCAAAACCAAAAACCAAGCAAATGTTGCTCGTGCTTTGAAGTATTGCATAATCCACTTAAGGAATGATCTTTTCCATGATTACTCATAAACATGATTATTATACTAATAACATATGTTAAATATAGTTTTTACATAACATAGCATATATCAGACTCCTAATTATACTCAAGCAAGGAATTTATTTCATGTAATTTTTTCTACATCTAAATTAGATAATACAATAATATCAAGTTTAAGTGTTCCGTAAAAGAGTGCAAACTACATTTACCTAATTCGTTTGAAAAGAATTTAGTATCTTTTTAATGTACTTTTATAATAACAAGTATAATTTTTATCCTCCAAATCTTTAAGCCTAAAATTTTCTTCGCTATATACAAATCTTTCATCTTAAACTCTCTACTCAATAAGGACTTTAGATTATTCAAAGACTAGTTCTCCTCATTCATGACAATCAATGATTAGATGCTTCATTATTATCCATGACCTCTTTGATAGGTTTTCTAATATCTCTCTTTATCTTCCTTATTGTTATACTTTATGGTTATTCCTCCTACACATTTATAGATTGATTTCCAATATCATGTTTGGAGTTTCAATTTAAAAACCCATTTTTGTCACAACCCAAATAGGCATATGACCAACATGTGGGACCTTAAAGTCAAAACCTTTAGATTATACGTAAGCCTGACTACTAGTGTTAGAAATAAATCCAAAATATAAAATAAATAAATAAAAACATAGGCACAAATAAATATAGACATAGTAAAGTACAATAATGTTAGTGTGGAAAATAAATTTTTTTTTCAACTTACTAAATCATATCACTGCGGATGCCAGAGTACAGGTACAAGTGAAAAGAATGAAAAACATATGTAGAGATAGATATGTTGCAGCTAGGGATGGCAACGGGGCGGGTATGCCATCCCCCATACCCGCCCCCATCCCCGTCGGGGATTTTTTGGCACCCCCCATACCCCTACCGGTTGGGGGTTTGACCCCCATTGGGTTTTTGCCATGTGGGCATGGT
>JANIHY010000001.1:3668937-3681755 GCA_027479065.1 Erythroxylum brevipes
TTTCGAAACTTAGTGGATTTCAAACCCCGATATTTATTTTGAGCGATGATGACCCGAGCCACATTTTCAGGAGAACTTTAGTTAATTGTTTTCAATCTTAGTTATTTTCAATTGTTAATTTCCTAAAAACCCCCAAAAATATTTATTTCATACTTTGCTTTCTTTAATTTTAGTCAGTCAACCAAAACCCCCGTTTTAACTGCTTTCTTGCATAATTCAAACATTAGGCTAGTATTAGAATCAATTCTGCACTGGTTCCTTGAGAGTCGACCCGAGGTTGCATCCTGTATTGCAATTCTTGGTATAAATTGATTTTGACCGGTTTCCAAGGATCAATCTTAGGATTGAATGATAAGTCGCGATCAAATTGGCGCCGTTGCCGGGGAACCAAAGTAATTGGTTTTCTAAGTTAGCCAAATGTTTGTTTTGCATTTTAATTTTTAGTGTTTGCATTTTATAAGTATTAGTTTGTTTCAGTTCTTAATTGTGAAAAATATATGTTGTCTTTGTACTAAACATTATGATTTTTATTATTCCAATTTTATGGTTTTTTAAGACATATAAATCAAAATCTTGACTTATTATTATTAAAGTAATTTTGATTTGTAGCCTTCGCAAAAATGTGCTCTTTATATTTTATATTAAAAAGTTATATTTTTATATGCTATATAATCCGATGGATATCCAAAAACCTGAACAATCCAATAGATTTGGATATGAGTAGTAAATCGTAAAAACCAATAGATATGGATATGGATATGGATATAAGTTGAGTCATAAAAAATAAACATGGATATGGGTAGAGTAATACCCGAACCGAATCCTACTCATTGCCATCCCTAGTTGACACGGCACTAATTCAACAAGGCTTGGTTAGGCCTTAGGTTAAATTTGATGTCGGGGTTGTCCAGATTTGGCTGGACCTAAGATTCGATAGGCATGAACAAAGCGACGTCATTTTGCTAAAAAGATATCGTCTTGAAATTTTTTAAAAAATAAAATGTCAAGTTGACTCACCTATGACCCAGTCGGGCCCAAACCTAGGCTCGAAATTGCATGAGCACATATCAGAGATTGTCCGACTCATTTGCCATCCCTAATAACTATCCACTTATTCTTGAATTCTTCATCACTGTGGCTTCTTTGTTTAACAAGTGAAGATGATAATTGTGAGACACTACAACAAAACTGACTTTTGGCTATGTTTTTTTACAATGATTTGAAAATTGTCACTAAAAGTCAGCTTTTTGTGATGATTTATGAATTTGTCTAAAAGTCCAACTTTTGGCAACGACTTAACGATTCGTCGCTAAAGGCTTATCTTTTACGACGGCTTGGACATTTTGTTGCTAAATGTCGAAGATTTGGCGACACTTTGACGATTTCGTTGCCGAAAGTTGAACATTTGGCGACGATTAGCGTAATTGTCACTAAACACTACAATAATGTAGACTTTTGGTTACGTTTTTTTGACTACGATTTTGGAAATCGTTGAGAAGAGTAGATATTTAATGACAATTTCCTAAAATCATCACAAAATTTTTGTTATGATTTTAGGAAATCATCGCGAAAAGTCAACATTTAGTGATGAAATTTTGGCAACAATTTTGTAAATCGTTGCGAAAAGTTAAACTTTTGAACTTTTAGCGACGATTTCTAAAATCTTCACCCAAGGTTTAATTTTTAACGACAATTTTAAGAAATTGTCCCTAAAAATTAAGTTTTCACGACGATTTCTGAGATTATCACTAAAGGTTTAATTTTTAGTGACCATTTTGAAAATGGTCGCTAAAAGATTAAGAGCAAAAACTAGGAGGGAACGAAAAAAATGGCACAAATAGAAAATCGTAAAACAAAAAAAACTCATCTCTCAACCCTAAAAGCAATGCATTATCTCTCACCATCCCAGACCTGGCCTTCGAGTTATGGCTCTGAGACTTCGAATACCTCGAAATTCTCGACCAAAGCGTAAACACTATCACCGCCGCAGCCACCAACGTTAGCTCCACCACCCCTTCCCATACCACCACTTCAACTACTAGCATAACAAGTGGTTTCTTCATTTCTTTACTCTTTCATGTCCTTACTTTGCTCTCTGTCTTCACTCTCAATCCCTTCTTTAATTTCACTACCGATGACTTCTCCGTCCAAACTCCTTCCTAGACTTGCTCTTTTTTTGGGGATTGTGGGTCCTATTCATTACCGTCGGGGTCTTACCAGGCTAGGCTTTGCGCTTATAAAAAAAATCAAGCTTTATGCCAGAAATTACGCTTCTCTCTTCATTCTCTTCTTTGTTTGTAGTACTCTCTCTCTCTCTACATGTATGTATGTTTATGTGTGAGTTAGTGGTGTATGTTTGGTTTCGAATGAAAATTGAGAAAATGATGAAATATTTTATAGATTGTGGAACGACGTGCATACTTCAATTTGATGCAAGAGAGAGAGAGAGATTGAGGAGAAGGTTCTAAATTCTGGTGATCAGGACCTCTTCAACAAAGAATTGCAACTCAACACTAAGGCAATTTCTTCTTTTGGTCCTCCTAACTCTTGAAACTTTTAACTCTGATTTTAGTTCTTGCATCTCTTAATCCTTTATTTTTCTGTTTTCATTTTACAATCCACAAGTTTTCTTGACATCAATGAAAGCAGAAAGGGTCGCTTCTTAAAGGTTTATTATTCATATCCCTTTCTTTTCCCTTCCTTTTTTTTATCGTTGTATTAAGTTTTGCCCCTAAACTCTGCACTCTTACTTCATTGTCCTAGCAATTATAAGTTACAATAGGATGAAATGTTCCAAGTTTGTGTTGTTGACTTGAATACTTGAATTTTCTTCTACTTCTATACCTTTCTTAAGGTCTATGATTGATAATAGTTGTGAACTATTAATTATCAGATTTCTATGCCAATGGGTATAGGTAATGTTAAAGATGGGGTTTAAATATACTTTTATGACGATTAATCGTATGACTAGGGACACAAGTGACCAATATGTACAAATTCTCTTATTCGTGCATTTACTCTTTTTTCTTTTTTCCTCTATTTGATATTTAGATGTGATTAGTTTGATTAGAGTTGTTAACCCGGGTGTATGAATCTATTTCAGGTTAAGGAGTTGCAGAAGGAAAAACTTGAATTAGAATCAATTCTGGAAATGTATAGGCAGCAAATTTATAACAATAGGTACATTATCAAAGAAACATTGTGGAAATCTTTTCAACAATTGATAATCCTTTAGGGATATGCCTGTGGTATTTATATGTATATACTACTATGGGAGACCAAGCAGATCCTTCCCCATTTATAGTCCAACCAAAGTACAATATGTAGTTCCATAGTTGCAATAAATGAATGATTAATTATATTATTTGTGAATTAAACTTTCTACAAGGTGATTATGTGTGAATCATCTAAAAAAATTTCCATTAATGTCATAAAATTTGCCTCGTCTTCCACCTGCTCAGGGTACTTTCAATCTTCTTATCCAACTATTTTGTGCAGAGATTTACTGGAGATAAAAGAATTTGAACGTAGGGCTAATGCTCAAGCTGAGTTCCTAAGGAACGCATTAGATGAACACAGTCTAGAGTTAAAATTTTGAGCTGTTAATGAAGCTAAAGCTACTTGCCAAGATAGGATGTCTATTGCTAAAGCTGAAATAACTCAATTGAGGACCGAACTCGAAACTTCTAAATGGTTGGTTTTATTGTTCAAGTGTCTTTTCAAAATCTATGAATAATTGAACTTATAATAAGAGTAGTTTGCATTTTTTTTTCAGAATTATAGCAACAATATCAAGATATTTCCTTGTTTCCTTGGATTCTTTGCTTTAAACTGTTTCGATTCTTGTGTTTGAATGAATGATTTTTTTTCACGTTGATAATCTATGTATCTAGTGTCGATTCTTACTAATTTAGGCACCAAGTTGAGTTTTAGCACTGCTTTTCAACCTCAGACAGATGGATAATCTGAGAGGACCATTCAGACCCTTGAGGGAATGCTCAGGGCATGTGTGATGGATTTTAGAGGAGCATGGAATGAACACTTGCCATTGATCGAATTTGCTTACAATAATTCGTATCATTCAAGTATTTAGATGGCTCCTTATGAAGCTCTGTATGGGAGGAGATGTAGGACTTCGGAGATGAAGAAGGAGAAAAGAAACTTTTGGGTCCAGAGTTGATTCAGGTGACAGTTGATAAGGTCAACTTGATTAAGCACAGGCTAAAAGCAGCTCAGGACAGGATGAAAAGTTATAAAGATGCACACCGAAAGGAAATGGAGTATAAAGTCGGCGAAAAAGTTTTCCTTAAGACATCTCCTTGGAAAGGAATTATGAGATTTGGTAAGAAGGGTAAGCTAAGTCCATGATATGTGGGGCTTTATGAGAATCTGGAGAGGATTGGTCTGTTGGCTTACAAGTTAACATTGCCTCCTGAGCTATCACAGATTCATGATGTTTTTCATGTTTCTATGTTGAAGAGATACAGATCAGATCCTTCTCATGTTATTCAAGCCACTGAAGTTTAGTTGAGTGATGATTTGAGTTATGAGGAGCTTCCAATACAGATCTTGGATACTAAAGAAAAGGTTCTCAGGAACAAGACAGTTTAGTTAGTAAAAGTTTTGTGAAGGAACCATTCGGTGGAAGAGGCCACATGGGAGCCATTGTATGCTATGAAAGAGAAGTATCCATATCTCTTCAATGACTCAGATACAAATTTCGAGGACGAATTTTTAAAAAAGGGGGAGAAATATTGGGCCCCAATTCTTTTTCTTACTAAATAAACATGTTTTCAATTTATTTTTGAGGTTGAGTTTGATTAATTGCTTTTGGTTGGAATAATTTAGGGTTGCTTAGGTTGATGGAAAGGTTTTATTGCTTGGGTTGATGGAAATGAAATGGAGGGATTAAGTTTAAATGAGAGTTTTATATGGTGTTAGTGAAAGTAAAGGAATAAGATGTATAAGGTCAAATTGGGAAGTTCACTTAAGTTTTTAAAGGTTAAGGCTTATAAGGAGGGGTATTTAGGTCATTTTAGTTTCTTTTAAAAGAAAGAAGGAAAGAAAAGCTTTGCTTGGTCTTATTTGAAAGAGGGCTATGAAAATTTACAAGGAAAAGAAAGGGAGAGAGCTTCGTTGGAGAGTGAAGAGAAGAAGAGAAGAAGAAGAGGTTAGGGTTTCATCTTTCCTTGCTTTAGAAAAGTGATTTTGAGAGTTTTACAAGAAGGAAAAAGAAAGAGGAAGGTTTAATCTTCCATTAGAGTCAAGAAGCAAATTTCATGGGTGGCTTTTAAGGTGAGTTGTTTTCAAAACTCTTTGAAATTTTGATGGGTTTTGGTTCAAATAGCTTAGGAAAAAGCATGGGTATGATTGTTCTAGGTTTAATTTCATGCTTTTGCTTCCTTAGGTTTTTCTATTTTAAATCTCTTGTGATTTGGGATTTTTGTGTTTGAAGAAGGGCAAGTGAGGGAAGAGGAGCTAGAATAAAGGCCAATTGATCAAGCCTAAAGCAAAAGGAATTAAGGTGGGTGACATCTTAATAATTAAGTTAATGGGCTAAATAAGTTTCTTTCAGTAATTGCAATTTAATACTTTCCGATACTTTTGAAATTATGCACTTATAACTCTTTGGGATGATTTGATATAATATCATGTGTCTTTTGTGTGCGACTGAATTGTGGAATTATTTTTATATTGTTTTGACAAGTGAAAAAGAATTTGACTCTTGAAAGAATGTTGTTGTTATAAATTTTGCTTTCGAAAAATTGCCATTTTGGCAAATATATGTGAATTATATGAAATGCATGATTTTATGGGTTTGTGGTGGTCTCTTAAGAGTCAAGTGCACTTGTTTGTTTATAGGCTTCTCCCGCTTGCCGCTAGTGGCATTGGAGCTCTTCACGGACTCCCATAAGTTCACTGCTACACATGACCGCTTCGCGGGAATGTGTAGTACGTTCTGTTTCGGATCCACCTGAACCATTTTCTATGTGTTTATGTGTTATTGAATTGTGAATTCATGAATTTGATTTTGTAAATGTTTAATAGTTGAATATTTGAAAAATTATATGTGTATGATAACTGTAATGTGACTTTGAAAATAAATGACAAAACAAATGCTCTTTGCTTGTTATTAATTATTAATGTGTTACCCACGAGCCGTCGAGCTCACACCTCCCTCTTCCCTTCCCATCCACAGGCGACGAGTGAGAAAACGAGTGACTGCACCGGGAACGAGACTTCACTCCTATTTTACTTTGATTTTGAAGCTAGCTTTTAGAATCAAAACTTTAGATGCATTTTAGAACAAAAATTATTGTTCATGTAACCTTTCCTTGTATTTTTGACTTTTGATACTTTTGTTTTATAAGGGCTAAAATGCCATCTAAAGCTTTGTAAGAACTTATGTTATGTTGTAAATGAAAGACATTTGGATTTTATTGTATTTTGTATTTGCTTAATCAAAATGTGATGTTGTATAGTTTTGAAAATGACAAGAAGAGTAGCATTGTGGTTGCTGCCTTTTGAGGCAATTTCTGGACTTATGTTGATTGACTGGCTTCATTAGCCTTTTTGAGAATTATGGAGGACTTGCATAGCTTTAAAATGAGGTATTGTATACTGAGCTTGGATTTGGGAGTTGAAGGATGTGGATATTGAAGTGTGACGCAGGTGCTGAAAAATTGGTTGATGTTTTAAAGATTTGGATTGTTGAAGTTTGGGGGAGGTGCTGTCAAAATGAAATCTGTGGGCAGAAACTACTTTGAGTGAAGTTTTGTCCCTCATAGAGTTAGAATTTGACCAAAAGGTCTTCTTGAAGATTGTATTTTAGGATTTGATCTTTACATTGATATATAATATGTCATTTTTGGGCTTAGAAGTAAGAAGATATAAGATTTGGAAAAATACAGTTACTGTTTGAAATGTCATTTTATAGGTAGTAGATTTGAAAGGGTTTTTACCTCCCTTAGAGATCAAATTAGTTTTTACATCCTTCATAAAAGTTGTAGATTGTCTTTTTATATTTCCATTGATATAAAATGTGACATTTTTGGGCCATTGAGTTGAAAGATATGATTTTTATAAGTTTTGTTACTGTGTAAGACGATTTTATTTTAGGCAGTCACTTTGAAGTAGTTTTTGACTCCCTTAAAGGCCAAATTGGTTTTTCAATCCTTCATGAAAGTTGTAGAGTTTCCTTTTAGTTTTTTATTGATACTCAATTTTCAAATTTTATAATTTTGTGTAAAAAGTTATGAATTTTAAAAGTTCGGATGTACGTTGGAGTGACCCAGAGCAGGCCTCATGAGCTCGAGCATGCTCATAGTCGCGAGCGAGCGCTTCTAGCACTCGCCTCGCACTGCCAGGCTCTCGCGGCCACGAGAGTGCGTGTGACGCACGCCTCGCAGCTGCGAGGTAGTCGCGGTGCGACGCAAGCAATTTATTTTTTTTACTTTTTATTTAATTTAATTTCTGATTTTCTCTTTTTCCAAATCCAACCTCCTCCCACTCTTTTGCTTATAACTTTTTCGTTTGACTTCCGATTTACTCGATTTTTAAAGCATTGGTTTTCTAAGAAAATTTACTACCTCTCCATAAAAATCTAAAGCTTCCGAGGTTAAATTGAAATTTATGGATTAAATCGAGTGAGACAATTGGATGGAAATATTGAACATGCTTCCGTACTTTGGTGATTTCTCGATTTATAGAGACCCGAATGAGATGATTTTTGGTTCTGAATAATCTAGAGACATGAAATTTTATTTTAGCTTAGGAATTGGATTTCAATTTGGGCCTTAAGAATTTCAATTTTATTAAGGGAGATTAGGGTGAAATTTTCAAGATCTGTTCTGAAGTAAGTAAAATGAGTTCATTTTTTAGGTTTGACCTGATGGGGAATTCCTCCCTCGTGGGATGCACGTCCAGATGTCACGTAGGACTTCAGACACGTGACTCAGTAGGGTGGGGTTCCAACACTTATGGTATCAGAGCATTTAGGTTCAGGTCCAGGTGTAAGAGAGGTTTAGGGTTTTTATGACATGGTTATGCATTCTTTGAAATTGCATTACTTGCATTGTTTTAAATTGTTTTACATGATTTAAATGTTGTTTTTACATGATTTAAATTGTTTTGCACACTTTGCAAATGGTTTTGCATAAACTAAAGAATTTTCAATGGTTTTATCTTGAAGGAGTGACTATGCAGCCTCGGAGTAGAACTCGAGGAGCTTTGTCTCGATCTAGCTCTCGCCAGGGGAGCACAGATGAGTCGCATGTCCCATAAGATGCGGGGATATACTCTGCTCCTAGCTCAGAGGCACCTAGTGTGCAACATGAGGTGCCGCTGCCTCCTCCTCCTCCTATACCTGCGATGGATCCGCAGTTCTTTCAGGCTTTTGCCTAAGCCTTTACTTATGCCACGGGCCAAGGATCGCAGGCTCCGGTACTAGCTCCGGTGGTTAGGGGCAGGCAGTATGACAAGCTGCGTAAGTATGGAGCGGTGGATTTTAATGGCACCGCCAATCCAGAAGAGGCTGAAGCATGGCTGAAGAGGACAGAGAGGGTGTCCTGGTGCAGATGAAGTGCACTGATGAAGAGAAACTGGATTATTCAGTTAGCTTACTGCAGGGGGATGCACTTTACTGGTGGGAATCAGTGCCCCATAGTCAGACTGTGCCTTCAGTGCTGATCTGGAAGGATTTTGGAGATGTGTTCAGAAAGAAGTATCTCTCTCGGGTGTATATCCAAGAGAAGGCCAGGGAGTTTTTGAATCTGACTTAGAGGGAGATGAGCGTGATCGAGCATGAGCTGAAGTTCATGCAGCTATCCAGATATGCAGCTCAAATTGTGGCCAATGAAGAAGACAAGTGCCGCAAGTTTGAGGGAGGTCTCCATCTGAGAATTACGGAGAAGGTAATTATTCATAATTTCTTTGATTATCAGCAGTTGGTGGATGCTGCATTCCAGGCTGAAAAGCTGGAGAATATTAAGCAGAAGGTGATTAAAAAGAGAGAGTAGAGAGCAGTCTTCCAGAAAAGGGGAGAGTGCTCCGACAGCTGACAGGAGTGAGAAGAGCTCCTGTACTCAGAGTCAGGGTGGCAGTAGTGTCCCTCATCAGAGCAAGCAATCTAGGGCAGTGTTAGTGCAGGCCTCCTCAGTGGGAGGAAATAGTAGAGCAGAGAGGAGCAGAAACCAGAACCCCATTGTGAGCATTGTGGGAAGATGCATAGGGGTGAGTGCTGCAAGTTACTGGGAGCATGTTTCTGATGTGGAGAAAAGTGACATAGGATCAAGGGCTATCCTCAGATGTCTAGAGGGGAAGGATCACTACCTCAGGCTCCAAGAAGAGCAGAAACAGTGGGAACCAGGCCAACTGCTGGGGTTAGCAGTTTTGGATCAGTCAAGAAGAAAATTCCTCTAGGGAGACGGAGAGGTCAGACACAAGCTAGGGTGTTTGTTATGACGCGGGAGGAAGCTATAGCCACACTGGAAGTTGTCACTGGTATGGCTCAGCTATTTCAGTTTGATTCTTATGTTTTATTTGATTATGGTTCCACACATTCCTTTGTTTCTGCAAGTATGACTTTACCTGGTGTGAATTCTGTGTTGTTGGATAATTTCTTGCTTGTTAGCACCCCTTTAGGGAGGAATGTGATTGTGAGTCGAGTATTTAGAGACTGTGAGCTCTTTATTGAGAGATCTAGACTGGTAGTAGATCTACTACCTCTAGACCTGAAGGGGTTAGAAGTCATTGTGGGGATGGATGTTATGGAGAAATATCAAGCGAAGTTAGATTGTGGCCTAAAGGAGGTGGAATTTGATCTAGGCAACAAGAAGAAGGTTACTTTCAGAGGGGACAGAAAGACACTAGCGCCAAGAATTATTTCGGCTTTATTAGCTGGCAGGATGACGGGGAAGGGGTGTGAAGCTTTCTTGGCGTATGTTGTAGACACAGGTGAGAAGGAAAGTAGGATAGAGGATATTCCTATTGTGAGGGAATTTCCTGATGTGTTCCCAGAGGAGTTACCGGGTTTGCCACCAGTGAGGGAGATCGAGTTTGCCATTGACTTGATTCCTAGGATAGCTTCTATTTCTATTCCACCTTACAGAATGGTTCAGCTGAGCTGAAAGAGCTTAAGGAGAAGTTGGAAGAATTGGTAGAGAAGGGGTTCATTAGGCCGAGTTCCTCACCTTATGGAGCACCGGTGTTATTTGTTAAGAAGAAGGATGGAACCTGGAGAATGTCCATTGACTACTGGAGGGTCAACAAGGTGACTGTTAAGAACAAGTATCCCTTGCCCTGGATAGATGATTTGTTTGATCAGCTACAGGGAGCAACGGTCTTCTTTAAAATTGATCTCAGGTCTGGCTATCATCAACTCAGAATTAAGGAGTCTGATGCAAGCAAGACAGCCTTTAGAACACGGTATAGGTATTATGAATTTTTAGTTATGCCTTTTGGACTGACCAATGCTACAGCTGCTTTCATGGATCTTATGAACAGGGTCTTTAAGGAGTATTTGGATCAGTTTGTGATAGTATTCATCGATGACATTTTGGTGTATTTGAAGAATGTGAGAGAGCATGAGGAACACCTAAGGATTGTATTGCAGAGATTGAGGGAGAGGGAACTTTATGCCAAATTCAACAAATGTGAATTTTGGCTACATGAAGTGATCTTCTTGGGTCATATTATTTCTGAGAATGGGGTGCATGTGAATCCAAAGAAAGTTGAAGTAGTAGTGAATTGGTATGCCCCGAAAATAGTGATGGAAGTGAGGAGTTTTCTCGATTTAGCAGGTTACTATAGGAGATTCATGGAGGGATTTTTCATGATTGCTGCTCCATTAACCAAGCTATTAAGAAAGAATCAGAAGTTTGGCTGGAGTGATGAATGTCAGAAAAGCTTTGAGGAGCTCAAGCACAAATTAACTAGTGCTCCAGTTTTGGCTTTGCCCGCAGGAGAGGGAAGTTATATAGTGTATAGTGATGCTTCCAGAAAAGGGTTGGGTTGTGTACTGATGTAAGGAGATAAGGTAATAGCATATGTCTCACGGCAACTAAAGCCTTATGAGTTGAATTATCCGACCCATGACTTGGAGTTGGTAGCTGTGATTTTCTCCTTAAAGATCTGGAGACATTATTTGTATGGAGTTCAGACTAGGATCTTTACTGATCATAAGAGTCTCAAGTATCTATTGAGTCAGAAGGAGCTGAATTTGAGACAAAGAAGGTGGATTGAATTGCTTAAGGATTATGACTTGTTGATCAAGTACCATCTAGACAAGGCAAATCTAGTAGCAGATGCCTTGAGTACGAAGTCTTCCATAGCACATGTTCAGATAGTTTATCTGCCGCTATTAGAAGAGATGGATAAGCTCATAATCAGTTTGAAGCAAGAGGAATCTGATTGTGTTATTTCTACCTTTAGAGTGAGGCCGATCCTCAAAGAAAGGGTTAGAAAGTTGTAAGTTCAGGATGCAAAACTGAGTAAGCTGCTAGAAGAGATTCAGAAGGATAAGAAGTCTGAAGTGGTGGCGAGAGATGATGGACTCCTAACAGTAGGAAATAGGCTCTATATCTCAGATGTCAAGGAGGTGAAGGAAGAGAATTTGGATGAGGCACACAATGCGCCTTATGCTATGCACCCAGGTAGCACCAGGATGTACAGAGATCTAAAGGAGCATTTCTGGTGGAAAGGTATGAAGAAAGATGTGGCCGAGTATGCAAGTAAGTGTCTAGTGTGTCAGCAAGTCAAGGCTGAACACCAGGCACCTTCAAGCCATTTAAGTCCATTATCCATTCCTGAGTGGAAGTGGCAGAGAGTGACTATGGACTTTCTGATGGGGTTGCCCAAGATCAGTAGGAAGCATGATGCCATATGGGTGATTGTGGATAGGTTGACGAAGTCAGCCCATTTTTTGGCAATCAAACAGACTGATTTTCTACCTGTGCTAGCCAAGAAGTTCATTGATGAGATTGTGAGACTGCATGGAATTCCAGATCTATAGTTTCTGACATGGATCCTCGATTCACTTCGAGACTCTGGGGAAGCTTGCAGGAAGCTTTAGGCACCAAGTTGAGTTTTAGCACTGCTTTTCATCCTCAGACAGATGGACAATCTAAGAGGACCATTCGGACCCTTGAGGGGATGCTTAGGGCATGTGTGATGGACTTTAAAGGAGCATGGGATGAACACTTGCCATTGATCGAATTTGCTTACAATAATTCGTATCTTTCAAGCATTCATATGGCTCCTTATGAAGCTCTGTATGGGAGGAGATGTAGGACTCCGGTATGTTAAGATGAAGAAGAAGAAAGGAAACTTTTGGGTTAAGAGTTGATTCAGGTGACAGTTGATAAGGTTAAGTTGATTAAGCACAGGCTAAAAGCAGCTCAGGACTAGATGACAAGTTATGAAGATGCTCACCGAAAGGAAATGGAGTATAAAGTCGGCGAAAAAGTTTTCCTTAAGACATCTCCTTGGAAAGGAATTCTGAGATTTGGTAAGAAGGGTAAGCTAAGTCCACGATATATGGGGCCTTATGAGATTTTGGAGAGGATTGGTCCATTGGCTTATAAGTTAGCATTGCCTCCTAAGCTATTGCAGATTCATGATGTTTTTCACATTTCTATGTTGAGGAGATATAGATCAGATCCTTCTCATGTTATTCAAGCCACTGAAGTGCAATTGAGTGATGATATGAGTTATGAGGAGTTTCTAGTGCAGATCTTGGATACTACTGATCGCGGCTTATCGTTCAATTCAAGAATTGATCCTTGGAAACCGGTCAAATAAAATTTATACCAAGAATTGCA
>JANIHY010000001.1:3699951-3717663 GCA_027479065.1 Erythroxylum brevipes
ATTATTCATTAGTTAAAATATCATAATTAATTAAAATATTGTTATTAATTAATTAATTACAATATAATTAATTAAAATATAATTTATTTATTAATTAAAATATTATAATTAATTAATTAAAATAGTAATTAATTAATTAATTAAAATATTATTATTAATTAAATAATTACATTAATTTAAACATCCAAATTAGAACAGAAGATTTACGTGACTGTGGCCGTTAAGCCTGGGCCTTTACCAACTCTTTTGTTTGTTTTTTGACAACGTGAAGCCAATTGATTGAGTGCATCTTCACACGAGTCACCCTGCATTAGTGCAGAAATCTATGTGCAATTCATATGCTTGAGGCCTAAGAAATGGTATCTAGCTAGTTACTAATGAGCAATATCATCTAAAATGTATTTGGCTAACCCATTTAGTTATCAGTTATAGGAGGTTAAATCAGGTGGGAGCGACAAGCCTCAAACAGTAGAGAGGGAGAGACCGCAGATTGTGCCAAATCTTATTTTAATAAAGTTAAGACTTCTTGAAGTTTTATTTATAAAAGCACTGACGATCATCAATTGAATCCAAGTACTTACTATTATACAAACTTTTAATTTATCGGACATAAAGAGTAAGGACTGCAGAATTTTAGTTAAGAAGGTCCCTTCGGTAGATTTTGTGGGAGAAAAGAATACACCAAAAGCTAAATGAGTCGGGAGAAACTGATATCCGACATATCCTCTATAAGGAGACTGTGACACTTTAAAGGTGGTACATCAAAATAAGTGACTCCAATGTCATCATGACCTGCCGGATCAGCGAGTCAGTCTGCTTATTTGTTGCTCTCTCGATATATATGGTGATGAACAACAGATCAGTTCCGGTTGAGTAATTCCCAGATACCCATGACAAGAAAGTTGCCCGATTAAAAGCGGGAGATCACAGATGATAAAAACTGGTACACCCCTATCAAGTTCACTTCTAACTCATTCCGACGGAACAGTAGATTTTGTTTTTAGTGGATAGCAAATTATATTTGCTCTTTCCTTCCCAAGAGCCTTAAGGACAAGATCATTGGATCCAACTTAACACAGCTGTGGAGGGACATTTGTTAGCTTTAATAAAAACAAAAATCTTTTACTAAACAACTGGATGTCCTAATCTAGATTTATGTGCCTTGACAATTGTTTCAAGCTTCCTCTATGAGCCGGTTTAGGTGGCTCCACCACAAAATCATTCAAGACGAAGCTCATCGCAACTCTCCGATCTCTTTGCCACCTTATACAAGCAGTTAAGAGAGAGACGACTTTTCAGCGCGTACTTATATGCCATATTTACCTCATGTGTATGGATTCGAATTTGGCATCTGGGTTATCAGAACTAGTACTAATAATTATTAATCATGGAATCCAATGGTCTGAGAAGAGCTTTCAAGTCTTTAAAGACGTTCAATTAAATTCCCGGTGATTGATAGTTGATTTTCTTATCAGCAAAATTTGGACTAAGTTAAAGAGGAGACTTTGAATAAGAAAGATATGTGGAGACAAGGCGGGACACGGTAAGGAGTTGTGATGAAGACTTGCACCAAAAGTTTCAATCTAATAACACACATCGTATTCGCCAAGTGGGGTTTTACCATAGTTAACAATTAATCAGATAATCCATATCTATCTCACACTTAGTAAGATTCGGGCAGATCTCTAAAAAAGAATATAGATTTCAACGACAATCACGCGAACATCCTAGACAACCATTCATCATCAACACGTAATGGTAGGCCCAAACAGAACTCCTTAATTGTAAACTCATTCACACATTGTATCTAGCTCCTTTCGACGCTTATCATCAGGTACTGGAAAGCAAGAGAAGTGGCCTAGCTCATCAATATTTTTCTAACCTAATCGCAATCTTTCAAAGAGTTTCTTCTCTCCAAAGGCAATTCTATGGAACCCTCCAAGAAATCTCTTAGAATTTTGTGTAATAGTCTTTGCTTTGGTTGGAAAATTATTGTAGTCGAGATCAGTTTTACGACAAATCAATACTATATAGTCCGAGGTGGTCCTTTAAGAGCATACGTGTTGATAACCTAGTCAACTAATTCAAAGCCTCATCCGAATTTTGATCCTTAAATAGCCAAACTAGAATTGGAACCCTAGCTTGTCTATACTTTTTTGCCCCTCTATTCATAAAGCTCCCCAACAAATCCATGGGTTAATCTTATGCAATCAGGTATTAGAGTATCCTATATTAATTAAGTATGAAAATATTAAAGAGTTTATAATTAATAAAGGTCAATTATTTAAATGACTAGTTTTATTTATTTTAGTAATGATTAAACCATGTTCAATTTTTATTAATGGATTCTACATTCTATACATATTAAAAATTCTAATATGGTATCAGAACAGATTTGATTTGAATTATTAATTTCTCAATTGTTCGTTTAGTTGTTCATTCTTAACAGCCCGGTTCGATTATTACTGAATTTATTATAAGTGACAACTAAATTTTCAGTCTTAGTTACACTTAAGAGAGAGTATTAGAATATTCTGTAATGAGTAAACATAAAAATATTAAAAAATTTATAAATAGTAAAGATCAACTAGCAAAATTAGTCATTTTAACAATAATTAACCTAAATTTAATTCTTATTTAGACTTTACGCTCTTCTCCTGTTAAAATTTCTAAACGACCTCTCATCGCATTCTTAAATCCCTCGTTAACGTCCATCATTTCCTTTTTAACCTTTACTGGATTAGCACAACATCCTAAGTACTAATCCTCACCTCTCAAGTCTTGCCAGGGAGTTAATCGCCAACCCCATAATTTCAATTTTTGTAATAACTAATTAGATAAAGATTTAAATGACCAATAACCCATCAAGTAATCATAAAGTAATGGAAGATTAGTATTCCATTTTCGTTAACAAACAAAAGGATTGTTTGGTTTTACCCTTCAAAATATGCAAACGTACACTGTTACACATATACACACTACTTTATCAATTTAATAGATAAGAAGCTTTTCTGACTTAAGTGAGATTATAAATTTGAACCGTCCTTATATATATAATCGTTTAAAATTTGAGGTTAGAATTTTAACTCCTGTAAAAGATCTATTCAGCTAGAGTGAAGATTAATCTGAATGTGAATGACTTAAAAATATTTTTTCATAATCAAGACCCTCCTAAAATATAAAAAAGGAAAAAAAACGCAAAAATATTTTCCGAGACAGTTGCAAAACCTATGGGCCTCGAGGGTTCTTGGGTCATTTTAATGTTATCAGACGTTCATTTTCTGTTCATACACAAAATATCACTATTGAGCACTACCCTGTTCTTCTCCTTGGGATGTTCGCACCCATCTCATTGTGTGTCTCTCTCTAGTGTATTGTTATCCATTTTATTCAAACCGCTTTTCCTTCATATTTTGTGTGTTTATCTGTATATATATCCACAAACATGCAAACTTTGCCACTTGCTTTTCGAAACTTTAGCCATGCACATTTATTCCTCGACCCTCTCTTTCTCCATCTCTCTCTGTTTAAGGTTGTAAGAAAAAAGTAAATCCAGAAAGCTTTGAGTGCGATCGTATGTAGGGTTTTCTAATGGCCGAACTTGATTGTCAAACAAAATCAACTTCCACAACCACTGGTTTAAAACTCTTTGGCTTCAACGTCTCAGAAGACGAAGATCTCACTTCAGACCCCATTAACAAAGCATCTTCTTCTCCTAGCTCACCGGAAGGAGCACCTGCCTCCAGCGACGGCAGAAAATACGAGTGTCAGTACTGTTGCAGAGAATTCGCCAATTCACAAGCCCTAGGCGGTCACCAAAACGCTCACAAAAAGGAACGTCAGCAACTCAAACGAGCCCAAATGCAGGCTTCCAGAAACACTGGCGTCGCTGTGTCCTTAGGCAGAAATCCTATGGTCGCCGCCTTCGCTCCTCCGCCGCATCTCTTGGCACCTTCGGTGATTGTTCCCACGGCTAGCGGAGCACCACCGACATGGGTTTATCTGCCTCCACATGGGACATCGTCGTTTCAGGTCTCACATGGGTGCGTGTTTCCCGGAAGTGACGTCGGCGGAGGTGGGACTCATGGCGTTGGCGGTATGGAGGATCTTAGTACGTCTCAAAGAGGATCACCGCATCAAAATCGAACTGATGGTAATAATAATGGGGCGGCAGTGTTGAGTAGATCCTCGGATAGGGAAGGTGGGGCGTCTTCTGATGATGCATTGGGTTTGGATTTACATCTTAGACTTGCTCCTGCTGGGTCATGATACGTACATCTCCTTAGCCATTTCTGTATATCGTACATTTTATTAATCATCTTATTTTTATTTATTTATGTCCCTCTTTAATGGTTTAACATCATGCATCTAACTAATTTTCTCTGCATTAATTACAATTGTATTTTCTTCTTCGATATCTACTACGTTTTATCATTATTCATTTACTGGAATCAGCATTTTATATCCCTAGAGCTAGAATATCAGAATCTTAAAGCATAAAAATTGAACCAGCCTAATGTTCAATCTTACTAGTTTAGGTATAACTACATGATTACAGATGCAGAAATTTAAGCATCAACGATCCTAGCTAGCAGGAGAAGAGCATGACTGAAAAAACTTAAATACTCTATTACTGTAATTGGATTCTATCCCGAAAACCTGCGCATCTAAGATGAAGTCGATTGGTCGATGTTCTGCGGATTACGTAGATCTCTGAATTTCTGCACTAAATTATGAAGCAGTCATGTAAAAGAAACTGTTTGTCTTTAAAATGTACGAATTAAATTATGAGATGAGATGGATGCATATTAAATATTAAAATGAAAATTTGAGTCGATAATTAGGATTAGGAACAACCAATTTTTGGGCAGGCTAGTTTAGGAAATATTTAGTATTCATATACTTTAGTTTTATTTGCCATATTACAAAAAACCTCTTGCTGTGAGCTACAAAATTAACATTACGGCATGATCCAGTTATGATCAATGTAATTTAAGACTTGGGACTTTATCAAGTGGGTTCCCAAATGAGTATGGTTAGATTAAAACCTTATATGGCCATGGAGAAAGTCCCAAGTTTGAAGTTGCGCTCCTAGTCTTAGCTAGCTTGCTGAGATGCCCCGGACAAATCTAAAATTTAATATTATTATATTGAGTTATATATACGTGTGCATGTGTAAATACTACTCGTTAATTTTAGTACATGCTCAGTTGTATTCATAACAAGAACTTTATAGATGATCATACCATTACAAACAAACGAAATACCAATTAAGTATAGCCATAATCTTCCAAACTCAACTTTGTAGGATCCCCATTTGACGCTTGAAATTAAAATAATCCTTAGGAAGAAGGTCATTATTCGTAAATGCAAACCCTTGCATTAGGTCAAGACTAATGTTGTGAAGAAAATTAATATATTATTGAATTTTTATGGTCTTATATAGTAAAGTAAGATGAGGAATAAGTTAAATGATTACCATGAATTACATGTGATGAACTACATTCAAATGCTAAATTTCGTTATGTTGGAATTTTAATGAAGAGTGATTTAGATATAAGAGAATTCATTCTTCAATTCAAAATTTTAATATATTGGATTATATATCGTGTCATGTTGTGAATTGTAAATAACAAGGAGAGCTAACTGGAAATTGATAGAAAACAGAGATATTTGTATTGATTAAAAGAGAAATACAAGATTCAAACTACGAAATAGATGAGGAAATTCTGGAAATTGGATTCACTAATTCAAAGGGAAACAAAATTGCTTCAACAGAGAGGAGATGAGAAGAGAATACATAGAGATGGGGATGAGAGGAAGAAATACATTTTTCATAACAATTAGCTTAACCATTCCCTTAACCGATTTCTCTATATAAGCGACCATCCACCAAGTGCTTAGAGCCAACTTGTTCATCTTTACTATTACGCTCTTGTTGTAATTCACGCTCGGCCCTACTTGGTACATAACAATACCGTCCCCATCAAAACAACCTTGTCCTCAAGGTTGAGGTCGGGAGCGCAGCACCAGTCCCATGGAATCAACCACTGTCTAATCACAAAATCAGCATGCTGCAGCATCGGTCTCAAAAGTATCGACATCGGTTGTAGCATGAAAAAAGCTTCGGAAGCAACAAAGTTTAAAAGAGTAATTCGCTGCTGTTCAGAGCGTGTAAGAACTAGAAACCTCGGATGAGTCCGAGTGGAATCCGGTAAGTTGAACTTTTAAGCCATCTCTCCAATAAGTTGCAGCTTCACACAAAGCCAGCCCACCGCATGTTGGTGACACATTTGAGTTGTTTTGACCTTGTCCCCTTCTAACATTAATGTTTCAACCAAAGCATAGCCACTAGAGTATTTGACATCAAAACTATCCCAAGGGATATGTCATATCCTAACCAAGCAAGAAAATAGAGGTCTACGAAGGAATTCATTGCAAACAATCCCGACAAACGGCTTCGTTAACATTGCCGAAACCTTGCAAACACCCTCAAACTTCTCGATCAATGTATCCAGCTTGTTTTTCTCGTTCTCGGCAGCCTTGAGTTTTGAACCTTCTTTATTAGCAGAAATAAGTTTCTTTCCAGCAAATTCGTGGGGTTGCCCAATAGTATACTCATCAACAGATTCAACCATATAAAGTATCTCAAGGAAGGGAGAGTGCTCAACAACCAGAATTGCTATAACGGTGACCTTAAAGGCTAGGAAATCAACAAGGGGTTCACTAAAAAACTTCAAAAACTTGGTGAAAGAACAAACTTGTTGCTGCATATTTCCCATAATGCCATAAACGTCCACTTGATTAACTATAATGCCATAAATCTTGTCCTTTTCAGCCTTATACAAATTAAATTCAAAGGCATTTTTCATGACAATATCAGCATCATTGTGAACAAAATAAACACTTAATCTACTGTCAATCAACCTATTGGCATCCAATAAATGTTTGGAAATTCCCGGATCAAAAAGTTTCGACTGGAAAAAATCATTAGTCTGCCAACACTCAAGATTTGTATCAAACACTTGCAACATGAAAGGAAAATCCACAAGCTGTTCATACATATCCAACAACAGCCCAACTTTTGAACTCACGACATAAACATCATGAGAGCTCCTTTCCATCACCAAGAGCCGAAATCTGTAAGGGTCATCAACGTCAACAACCAGAGATATAGACCCAAAATCAAATAAATCATAAGGCAGCACAGAGACGAAGAAGTTCATGGTTGTGTAAATAATACCAGGAGTATCAAACCTACATGTAAGGGCTGGGTACTGACAGTCAATGAAAGGAGAACTGCGTCGAAGCTTGTTTGGCAGTGTCTCGTGGGAGTCAACGGCCTCGTCGTCGACATAACTCGCCTTTGGCTGAACCACCGATTCAATAGATACGTTTACGGAGTTAGAAACATTAGAGGAACCCCACACAATAGTTTTGCTACATTGGAAATCAAGTGCATCGTCAAGAACAAGTCCAACGTCGGGAATTGGATCATTGGTTCCTTGAATAAGTTCGGTGTCCACTGATGAAGAAATCACAGGTTCGGTATCAACGGTGTCCTCAGTTTTAGTGATTTTTAACTTCGGCATTTCATCAAACACCTCGGCTGTAGCAACCAGACCGTAAACACCCTCCAAACTCGATGTTGTGACGGTTTCCATTCGACCCGGCAGTTGATCAAACATTTCAGCAGGTCCATCAACTTGTTGTACAACTGCTTCCGCATCAGGAGAATTTTGGTTTGGAAGAGGAGGGAGGAGAGCTGAAAGCTGTTGAAGCAGAAGCTTTGTCTCCGAAACAATCACGGCAAAATTGCGGTGTAGTTGGAGCTATGATTTGACGAGAGCCGCAACACTATCCTCTAAAGCGTCGAGATGAAAGTCGTGTGGATGCTTTGCCATCTCTGCAAAGGCTCAATGAACGCACCAATGTAATGATCTAGTTTTTGCAAATAACCAATGAAATAGTAACAAGGCAAAATAGATTATTGTATTGATTCAACAGTGAGGATTACAAGCTTTGTGAAAGGAAAACAACAAGAAATAATAGAGAAGAAAGAGATGAGAAACAAGGAGAATTAAGAGATGAGAAACATAGTTGCGCAATAGCATAATAGATAAGCCTCCTCTATTTACTATTCTATTGCTCCTTATATTAGTCGAGTAAGGTTGCTGATTCCTTAGGCTCACTTCAACAATGGGCTCTTTTTGCTTCTTAGACTCATTCATGACAGTGGGCTTTTGGCTCTTGTTGCTAGAGAAAGGAAAAAAAAACTCATGCTTTGTAAAGACAGAAAATACTACAGATATATATACGGTGGAACATATAACCAATCAAGCAAAACCCGCTCTGATACCAATGTAAGATTAACTATATGAACAGATCACAAAATAACCACTAAGATTACACATCCAAGATCGATAACAGAAATCACATACTTGAATTCCTGTTATGATTCCACCGGTTAAAGAAGCAGAGTTCTCCACTCCTGAAGTTTTCCAAGCCCTAGTGACGAACAGACCAAACACACACTCAGTCTCTTCAAACTGTTGCCTTTGTCCATTTATATTTCATATGTGAATAACTACCTATGGTAGTTACTCATGGCAAATGACCATTTGACCCATCATGGGTGTCAAACGGCATCACCACTAATGTGGTTCTGTTAAACTCGACGCCATTGCTCCTCTAAATTATGTTTAAACCACCAACTTTTGATCTATTTATCTAGTTTCTTAGTTGAAAAGAGTTTTATTGGTTCTTTTTGGATTATAATGGAGACAAAGGCTTCATGTAGGAGATTGATGAGAGGCTTATTGTCCTACAAAAGGTAGTAATCTCCACCTCTCCTAACCCATTTGGGTTCTTTAAATATTCTTCTTCCTTCGTTCCACAAGCTGCTCCACAAATACCCCGCTTCTTTAAGAAAGTACTCTTTCCCTCTCTCTTTTCGATTTTTATTTCTTGCACAAACACATACTTGTCTATAGAATTATCGGTTCCATGCAAAATCTGATCTTTTACTATTTCATGAACTGGGCTCAGCTCATATGGTTATTAATGAATTGAAAATGCCTATACTCTCAAACACCTACAACAGTTTTATTAATGTGACTTTTTTAAGAAATCTATTAATGTGACATTGTTCTTGTAAAGCCCATTCATTAAATATAAACTTACCAATAGCCCAACACATATTTTACTAAACACCTATTAAAATTTCAACAACTGAAAAGATGAAGGCAACCAATGAAAGCACCATCTTCTTCATCTTTTCTCTTCATTTCCAACTGGTGAGTATGTCAAAATGCACCACTTTGTTCTGCATGTAACTCTTTCCTTATAAGTTTCCTTATTTTGCTTATTTTACAACAAATTTAGAGAAAGTTGTGGTGATCAACACCATCAAAGTCCTCACATTTAGATTAAATTCCAACAACCATTTAATGTCTTTTGTATGATTTTGATCATCCTACATTAGTTTGTAGTTAGATTACATGTTATGGTTATTTAAGATAAATTTTGGAAGTTGTATGAAGGGAGAAAAGTGGAGAAAATGAGGTTGGAAAAGGATGAAAGAAGAAAAGAGAGAAGAAGAGGGGATGGTGAAGATGATGGTATTATTTTGAAAATTTAAGTTACATGTAGGAGCAGAATGAAAAGTATAGAAAGTTAACGATGAATCTGGAATTTAAATTGCATGAAAAGGCAGAATGGGAAGTGCAGAAAGTAAAGGGTAAATATGAATTTTTTTGTAAGAAGGGCATTCTTGGTATTAATTGAAATATAGGAGGGTAAAATAGACTTTTAATTAGTTAAGGGTATTTTAGTAATTATGGAAGTTAGGTTAGTAAGGATATTATTTTTATAATTAAGAATAAATTGGAAGAGAGATTAATGTTAGATTATTAGTATAATTGGGTAAGAAATTTTTGACAAATTAGTCAAATAAAATATTGTAAATTCTAGGTCCAAAAGTCCTATTAAGGAGAAATTAAGATTATCAATTAGTTGCACCTGAAATTGAGGTAATGATAATCTTGAACTTTACTTTTAAAATTAAGTATCACTTTGTTATTAATAAATTTTATTTTGAATTAGTCATTAATTTAATTAATGATTAATAAGTACATATATGAATTATATTTACTTTAATTATCAAATAATTAATGCAATATAAGGTGTTTTATTGTTATGTTTTGTAACATTTTACTAGATGTATTGCTCGTTAAACTAATGAGAAATGTGTTAATTAAATAGAGATTAGTGGATAATAAATTGTGAAAATTGGCAAAAGTTGAGAATTTTGCCTAGATATGCTACATTTGATGATCTTAGATGGATAGAATGAGTTGATATGAGTGAGTGATGATTAGGTATTTGTCCGTGGAGTAGATATCGGGACATCCTGAGTCCCAAGGATGTCCTGTCCCGATGACTAGATACTAGAATGATATCGGGATATCCTGAGTCCCGAAAATATCTTGTGTCAATGGCTAAGTACTAGAATAGTACCGGGGTGAAGATTAAGAAATCGAAATATCCTGTGCAAATATTTATACATTTAATTATATTTCCACTTATGAGAGATTATGATGAGATAAGCTAACAAACTATTGGATGTACGCCTACTAGGTTAAGCTGGGCTCAGGAAATTCAGTTAAATATTGGAATAAAACGTAAATGATAGTTGAAATTAATATTTATGTTAATCATAATTTGGTAAAATTTTTGAGATGTTTGTTAAATGTTTGGATTAAATAGAGGATTGTTGTGTATATATGTATTATATGTATGGTTTAATCGGTTGACTAAGTGATAATTAATTATTAAGTTATTTAATTTTAAGGGTAAGTTTAATTATCCTCGTTGAGTTGGCAGCTTGCCTGCCATTATTTTTTGTTAAGAGATTCCATAATTGTCGATAACCCTGATTGACAAAGTGGAGAATTAGTGGGGTCAGCAGTTTAATTGTGTAAATTTTTTTACTATATATATTTTTTGAATGTCACAGCTCTGGTAGTTATGTTATGTAGAATACTTTTATATCTGACAAACAATTATCTCTTTTGGAACTAATGAGGAATTTGATAATTAATGATATGTTTTGAGAACTATTTGGTTAATTATGTTTAAAGAATTTTGGGAGTGTTACACTTCTATTTGTTTTCGTAATGCTTCTCTCTTACTACATATTTTCTTGATTCTCGAAGTTGTGCACACAAATTGAAACACAAGCTCTCATTTTCTTGCAATTTTAGTCATTTAACGTACCTAAAACTTTTAGGCAATTGTTTGTTTCTTTTTTCCTTGCACGATTACAGTTTATGTTAATATCATTGTCTATTTAATGTAATATAACTTCAATTTAACTTATTTGATTATGATATTTTAGGTTATGTTTCAGCTGCAAATGAGGTTATTAACTGGAGCAACTATAGGATTAGTTATAGCCGAGGAAGCTTAAGTCTTAATAGTGGATGAAGCTACTTTTCTGCTATGCCTTCTTAAGTTTCTTAATGTTAGCATTAAAGTACATTCTCTTATTCATTATAGTAGTGTTTCAGTTGTTAAAATACCAGCTACAAACAAGAAGTTAAGTGACAATGACCTCTTCCTTCCAACACAATCTTGGAGACTTGTATCATTGCATTAATGTCATGTTGCTGATAATTTTGGTGATTGTATTTTGAATATCATCTCTCCACAACAACAAAAAAAAACTTTTGGAAAACTACCCTTTCCTCCGTTAACTTGAGGATACAAAATTGTATCAGCATATGGCTACTTTTGTTTTCACTAGACTTATCCTTTTCTTGGATAAGTTTTAAACAATCAAGTCTGCCTTATGTATCAATAGGAGTTAAGTCCAATTTAAATTTAACCTTTGATAAATTATGTCTACAAATGCGGACTCGTTTTGCATAAACTATTTATTGCAGTGGTTGGCAATGCCACAAAGCTTGTGAATTCATTTTTTGCCCTTCTAGTTGTTAAGGTTGCTCACAAACTTGTCGTTTCTGCTGCTACTCGAGGCAAAGAGGCCTGATCCATCAAATTTATAGCTCGAAGTTTAGGAAAGCAAATTCTCCAATCTTGTAGGTCTTGCTGCTAGCTTTGATAAAAACGCTAAGGTTGTTGAACGCTTACTTTGGTTGGGTTTTGGTTTTGTAGAGGTAGGTTCTATCACCTCTGTTTCACAATGAGGGTAATCCAAAGCCACGTATCTTCAGATTACAGGAAAGGTGAGAAAATGGTGTTCTATTATTGTAACATAAGTGCTTATAGTTGCGAAAGTGATTAACTTTTCCTAGTTTGGACTCTAGATTGATGTTTTGAAATTAAGTTGTTACTTGTTTATGGTGGCCAGTGCACTCATCAATCGATGTGGATTTAATAGTGAAGGCATAGTAGTTGTTGCAAAGAGATTGGGTGCTTAACCTGGGAAAAGAAAGTTGGAGTTCATCTTCCTCTAATGATGATATTGAACATGGAGTAAAAGCTGGTCCTAACATCCTTGGGGTAAACCTTGGAAAAGATCAAGAAAAGTGAAGATGTTGTTGGTGATTATGTACAAGAGGGCCATACACTATCTGATGTCGAATGGTTTCCTTCTACTTTTATCTTGATCAGATCACTTGCTTCCATTACTCTGTGTCTACTATGTTCTATAAAAATCTAGATATTCAATAAATAAAACCCACAAAAATTGGACGGTTGTGTTCGCTTGGAAATAAAGGAAACAAGTATTTTGGAATAGAAGATCTACTCTGTTTTTGCCTTCATTTTTAAAATGGGGCATGGTATTACAATATGATATTCCTGTTAGCTGGGGGAATGTTTGTATACTCAATCAACCTCAAATTAACTCCATGATTCCTATGCATTTGTTCATTGACAATTAATGTGGTATCAATATATAGAAGTTATCATAACTGGGAAATTAGTATGGCTATTACAGCTCCTTGAGCTCATGTATTTGTGAACAATTCTTATGCTTAGGTCCTAACTAATTAATTATCTAAAGATCATATGAACTAACTACTTTTAAGCCTTTTATCATTGATGATGAGTTGGCATAGTCACCCAAGGTACTAAGTTTAACAAGAAATAATACTTGAATTTAAACTAATTACCATTTAAAATGTATTGTCACATACATTAAAATTTCTTTGTTTTGACATTAAACCATTATAGTTTTATATGTGATTATATTATATTAAATGTATAAATTATTTTATAGATGTATCATCCTTATTATGTTATAAATTCACATGAACATACCTAAAAACTGGAAAGGTGAGGTGAGAATCCCTAGAACAAACTCAAAAGATTGGAAAGGGAGATAATTTTTGTTTGCTTTGAAAATTGAAACCCTAGAACAAACCCACGCTTCAGACCTCATGCGGATAGCAATTGCTACACGCCGATGACTCTACTCTGCCGTCCAAAAGACTTCAACTTGGCTCGCTCCATGGTCGATGGCTTGAAGTAGTGAAGTAAGAGACTACTGTTTCATACAATGTGGAAGTCGTTGCATCCTAAGTTGGGGCTAATGTAAATGTTTTACGATAGAGAATAAAGAAAAGATTATTTCATACCAAATTTCAATGACTGGAATTGGAATTTGGGTTCAGAATGGCAACAGGAAAGAATTTTTAGGGTTATGTCTTGATAATAGAATATGACGATTGGAAATGACAAATTGTAAATACAAAAATGAAGAAAGAATCAAGTTTTGAGACTAACATTCAAAGTTTTGGTCGGATACTGAACAAAAAATTAAAAAAGAAGCTACAACTTTCAAAAAGAATATGCAAATATTTAGACAAAGAAGAATCTTTTTGTAATGCCCATCTTTTTACATATTGCAAGAAAACATACGAGTGTTTTTTTCTTTCAATAGAAAGATTCAAATTTGTAAGCTTTTACGTTTGACAGGTCTACTTGATGAATGCTATCTATAAGAGGGAGGGAATTACGAGAGGAACATGTAATGAATGAATGAGACCTTCCACATGATATGTCGCATGCACACATGGACGTAGCCCATGCAAGCCATGCATAGGTGGGTAGGAGGTATGTAGACATGAAAAACACATAATCTCAGGCTACGTACGTTGTCATGCATTTCCCACCTCTTTGGAAGATACCTAGAGTTATTGTGGTTAGTGGAGAAGCAGTATCAGTTGGGTAACGTTGGAAAAGGTCCATTCAATAATCCCACTTGTTATGGAAGTAGTTTAAAAAGTAATTTGCTATTTTCGTAATATTAGGCTGGGAGTCAATCAAAGTAGTTCAATTGGTTTAGGTTTCTTTATTTCCAAATTAATTAGTTTCTTAATTTCTCTGTAACTAAAAGGCTATATATTGATAACTATATTTTTAATAAAGATCACCATAAAACATTATCAGGAAGTATATCTCTCTCTGAATTCTTTCCTTAATCTCTCTATCTTTATGTTTTCTTTCCTAAATTCTGTCTTAAATCCCAAATTAAACCCATCAATTGGTATCAAAGCCGATTTCATAAAAAAAAATGAAGACCCGCCAAAAGGCAACTAATGATATACGGAGCAAAGATGCAGATCTCCTTTCTAAATAAGAAGTTGTCTTGAGTCAAGTCAGCAACAATTATGATCAACTGAGAACACGAGTAGATGACAACTACGATCAATTGAGCATGATGGTTCAAAACCTCACCAATGAGTTTCAAACATTTCGAGTTGTTGTGACTCCAACACAGACTAACACTGGGGGTAAATCCGTTTTTTAGAGCAGGGAGCTCATGAGCCAATTTCGATGACTCCAAGACCCACAGAGCAGACCCACCAAGACACCGGCCCAAGCTGTTGTTTCCCAGATTTGAAGGTGAGAATCCTCAAGGGTGGCTATTTCGGTCCAAACAATATTTTCGATACCATGACCTTCCAGAGGAGGAGAAATTGCCAATTGCCTCATTTCACTTGGATGGATTAGCATTACAGTGGTATGAATGGTACAATAAATTCAGAGTGATTTTGTCTTGGACTGAGTTCAACCATGCAATTTTATAGAGATTTGGTCTTACGGATTATGAGGACCCTAGAGAAGCATTAAAACGGTTAAGACAACAAAGTTCAGTGGAAACATATAAAGAAGAATTTGAAAAATTATCCAACAGGGTGGATGGATTACCTGAGAGTTTCTTGGTCAGTAGCTTCATTGGAGGGTTGAAAGATGAGCTCCAGACTGATGTAAGAATGAACAAGTCACGAACTCTCACTGATGCAATCTGATTGGCAAGACTCGCAGAAGGGAGGAACCAATAATCACGTAGATAAAATTTTCCTTCAAAGAATGTGACGAATACAAATTCTAAACCCACCAATTCAGGAGGCCTAGGGGTTTTGGGTCCCGTACCAAACCAAAAACATGGAATACCAAATTTTCAGAGGTTGTCCACTCAAGAGGCTCGGGAACGAGGTAAGAAAGGGCTTTGTTTTTACTGTGAAAAAAATATTTCTCCTAGTCATTAGTGTGTTCGACCACAATTGTTTATGATTGGAGGAATTGAAGAAAGTGAAAGTGAATATGAGGAGTCGGAAGAGACTGATGAAGGAAAGGAGATGCTAGAAATATCTACCATGCAATCACTGGAATACAATATCATCAAACAATGTTTGTGATCGGCAAAATAGGAGATATTAAAGTCATGGTGTTTATAGACGGAGGTAGTTCTCATAATTTTATTGATAAGAAAATAACAAATAACTTCGGGCTTACCATGGAAACAGGGAAGAGATTCAAAATCAAAATCGCCAACAATGCTTAGATTGAGTGTTTGGGAATGTGTCACGGCATTAGGCTCATCATGCAGGGACGTGTGATTCACATCGATTTCTTTGTGCTACTTGATTCTGCCTACCTTGTGGTTTTGGGAGTACAGTGGTTTTCAACCCTAGGGCCTATTAAATCCAATTACGCTAATTTAACTATGGCTTTCAACTAACGTGGGACCCGCTACACTTTTAAAGGAATTAAATAGCAAGGGATAGAAGCATTATTTGATAAGGAAACAAATAAAATCCTCACAAGTAATTCCCTAGGAGAAGGATTCTTCATTCGATTGTTTACTATAGAAAAATCATCCACTGAATCAGAAGTGGGTCCACAAGAGATCAATGAAATCCTATCACGATATTTTTGGCATTTTCAAAACTCCCACATAACTACTACCAGTGTGCTTTCAAGATCATAGAATCCCACTAATTCCTAACACCTCAACGATCAATGTGCAGCCATACCAATATATATATTATAAAAAATATGAGATTGAGAAACAGCTGCAGAAACTACTCTCTACCAATCCTATAAGATGCAGAACCAACCCATTCTCTTCACTGGTACTTTTGATGCGAAAAGCTAGTAGGGAGTGGAGATTATGTACGATTACAGGGCCCTCAATCACTATAAAGGATAAGTTTCCCATTTCGATGATCAACGAACTTATAGACAAGCTTTTCGAAGCCCGATATTACTCAAAGTTTGATCTTAAAGCTGGCTACCATCAAATACACATTTATGGACTCAATATTCCAAAAAACTGTGTTTAAGACATATGACGGGCACTATGAATTCGTAGTGATACCGTTTGACCTTACTAATGCACCGTCAACCTTTCAATGTTAGATGAATGACATCTTCCGTCCATATCTTCGCAAATTCATCCTTGTATTTTTTGACAATATTTTGGTTTATTCCAAGGCATGAGAGGAGCATCTGCAACATCTCCAAATTGTGTTAAACCTCCTGACACCAAATTAACTTCATGCAAATAAAAAGAAATGCGTATTCAGTGTGCAACGTGTGAAATACTTGGAGCACATTTTTTCGGGTAATGGAATCAAATCAGAGGGTGCCAAAATTCAAATGGATTATGAATGGCTCGAGCCCAAAATTGTAAGAGAGGTAAGAGGATTTCTAGGCTTAGCATGGTATTACAGAAAATTTATCCAACACTACGGAGTGATTGCAACGCCATTAAATTGATTGCTTGACAAGAAGGGATTTAAATGGACAATGGAGATTGCTAATGCATTCTCACCTAAGCTCTTGTTTTACGATTACCTGACTTCAATCAAATTTTTGTGGTAAAATGTGACGCCAGCGGGATCGGGATTAGGGTGGTCCTAAAGTAGGAAGGGAGACCAATAGTCTTCTTTAGTGATGCCTTTAAAGGTACGGCTCTCAAATACTCAACTTACAAAAAGGAGGTGTTGGCCATAGTTCAATCAGTTCATAAATGGCGTCCATATCTCCTTGGTCGAACTTTCATCGTGAGAACCGATCAGAGAAGTTTAAAATATTTGTTGGAACAACAGATCATAACTTTGGCCCAAGTCCGTTGGTTGCCTAAACTCCTAGGGTATGATTACCAGATATAATACAAGCAAGGATCCATCAATAAAGCAACTGATTCTTTATCCCGTAAAGCTGGGATATACTTCATTGCAATCTCTTGACCAAAATTGGATTGGTGGATGCAATTGCAAAAAGAATGTGCTACAGATTACTACTATGCATAATTTAATGTAACATCCCATCTCCGATGGGAAGGGTCTTATCATAAATTGGGACGGGTTAGGAGTAGTGAATTATATCTCGGCTTGAACATACAACTTATCGCCTCTATGATTGATGGTTTGTTGCACTTGCACATGGTAAACA